>MCJB01052841.1:125048-159049 GCA_002018475.1 Nicotiana obtusifolia | reverse complement strand
GGGTAGATTTTTTCCTATATATATGTGTAGTGATGCATTGGGTAGACAGGTTTTTTCTTTGGCAACAAAAAGGCAAAGAAACAAAAGGCAATATATTGACTATCTAGATTCACAATTGTAATATCTTTGATATCTTATCATATACTTGTTTGCAATCGAATTTGTCACTTACCTATCATTTCCCACGTTCAAAATTCAATTGATTTGTTTCTAATTTTTGGGGCAAACACCCACTTCCGTCGACTCTCGTCGAGTTGAAGTCATTACTTGCATCACCAATTAATCAAGTAGCCCATGGGTATATTTGGTAAAAATTTATTATGTGTACTTGTTATTCATATCTAATCAATAAATGCACGGGATCTATTTAAAAATAAATTAATAAAATTTAATCATAATTAATTAATATACATTATCACTCCACTAAATCACTTAGCTTTGATATCTTGATACGGTTTGGTACAAATACTTAGTACGAGTAAGTATTTACCGATTTAAAGATATTTCTTAGTACATCTTCTGGCCGTTTTCTATTTCTAAAATTTAAAAATAAATTTAGCTTCAAAGTTGGAATCAAAATGTCCTACGCTTAATACCATGCGTGCATCTTTGTGTTTGGTGTTAGGTAAAGAAAGAATATATTGCTCTCGTAATTATGTCAATCCAAATTTAGAAGATTATCCCCTTTGAAATTCATCGCATGATCCTTAATAAGCACCAGATTTTGATTGGCAAAATGTCGATCGTGGCTCTGAGCTGCAATATTATCTATATCTGGAGTTGATTTTATTAAAACTTGACTAGGGTCATTTTTTGTTTGATAAGACAAAAGTCATGTTTATTAGAGAAAAGAATTTGTAAAAATTATTTTTTGGTTTTTTGATAGGTGAATGAAAAATTTGACTAGAATATTATATTAAAAAAATAATAATAATATTAGCAAAGGGGAGAGTATCTTGTAGAAATTTTTTACTATTAAACATAAATAGTTTTATCGAAGCGCTAGTTGGAAAAGTAATATGAAATTTAAAGTCAATATAGTTATAAGTAAAATAATTTCTTTAATACCAAAAAGCGGAAATCTCGTGAAAATTATTTTCCTAAAAAATAACTTTGATCGTACTAAACACCCCAAAGTTAAAAGAAGAAATGCAAATGTGAAAATTGTACATCATTTTGAAAGATTGAAATTAAATGTGTATTAATTCGGAGATAATCAACGCATGATTTGGTTAAAAGATGAGATTTCTGGTGCTTGTCTTAGTTTGTTCATTAATGACTACTGATGAGTAATATGACCTTTCTTCAAAGAAAATTTTGAAAGAATTTTTATCCAATCTTAGGTTTTGTTAATTTTTGGCGACTTTCCTTGAAAGGAATTTCGTAGATGGAAAGGACACTTTAGGTATTATCTGTAACTTTAATTTTTAATTCCTTAGAAGGAAATTCCTCGATCTCTTCAAATTTGGAATACTTCTCAGTTTTATTCTTCTCTTATTAATCTAGACTAGAAATTTGATGATTTCACCCAACTTTCCTTGAGTCTTTTTTGCTAAGTGCAGATCCTATTTTCTATTTTTTTTTTCGATTTCTTCCAATATTTACATGGTTTCAACTGATACGTCAAATGTCAATGAATTCGTTATTGTTTTTTATCTTATCCTTTTTTGGGACAGGGATTGCTATTTCTTAAGAAACTAATCTACCATAAATTTTTATATTTAGTTAACCATACGTTATTTGAAGTTTATTGGCCCGTATAATTCAAATTCGTGTTAGGTATCTTCACTAAAGGGAAGTATTTTTTGTCAAGAATTTTTTATTTTTAAGACTCGAACTCTAGGCTAGCATGCTAGCACACAAAAGCCAACAACTTGTTTGAAGTCAAATTTTGGTTTTTTTATTTCCTCTTATTAGTCAGATAAATTTTTCATTCTATACAAAATGATGCTTACTGTTCGGCCCTATTCAGGGGAATTTTGAATCCTTAACCTCATCTTTGCTCTACCATTAACGGCGGAGGAATTTCAATTGCTCATACAACCCCTACTGTCTATAATTGAGTTATCAAATCACATTAAAACACAGATCAAACAATTATTACAACCAATGAAATTAAAGTAGTTATCGGGAAAAAGAAAAGACACAAGCTTGTGAATTGTGACTCTTCCTTATCCAAAACTAACTTCCTTTTCTAGAAAAATGTCTCATTTTAACTCCAAAGTCTGAGGTTAAGGGGACTTGTGGATAGGAATAAGGATTTCCCTTTTTAGGTGAATTAATCATATAGTCTAGTAGAGTACATAGAATTATCTTATAAGGCTGTTATAGAAACATTTCAAAGTGTCAAAACCTCAAAGATTAATTATAGTGAAATCTCATCACAGTTGATGTTTTTAAGTCTTTTTATAAGTTGAGTACCCACCACGGGTGTGTTAGCTTTACAATGTTGTACTAAAAAAAGTCTTTTTATACGTTGGATATCCTAACTACCAGTATGCTCGTTCTTGTTACTTTAGTTTGAGTTGGATATTGAAGTTCATATGGCAATAGCCCACGTATTAACATTTTGCGCTATACGAGCTAAGTTTTTTGGGTTTGTCTCTCTTCTTTCTTTTTTTCTTTTTGGCCCAATTAAATCTTTTGGTATTGTGACTGAAAATTTTCGGGATCAAAAATCAGTGGTAAGCACAAAAATATCCTATTTATGTCGTTCGCCCAATTTAGGTAATATCCAGTTGATGTTGTATTTGCTTAGTTGTCCCTGTTACGCGTCGAATAACTACCATCTCCATATTCAACCGATAATATTGTTTCTTCTCCCACTGCAAGTTGGTAATTTCTTGGTTAAGTCGTACCACGGCAAAGACCTCGTTGAGCTAGCACAACATAGCACTATTTTTTTATCTCCTTAATTCTTGAAGTCCTGTTATGACCTATGAGTTAAGTTCTTTCATAAAATTATTAAATAACCACTCACTCAATCCTTTAAATTAAAAATAACCCTATAATATATAATATATGTAGAATATGTATATAATTAATGTGTGATTTACTTTTACAAGCATATATATATATATATATATATCGACTAGTAAAAGTAAATGGTAACCAACGCTTTTGCGTAAAGATTGTTGTGTCGTCAGGATATATGCCCACTCCTGTTGAAGATCATTAATTACTGAAGAATTAACCTAAATAGCCGTCCTAAACAAAAAAAATAATCGGTGGATGTAGAATATAAATTTAATTCATATATAATATTTGTATAATCAGTGTATAATTATGTATATCGGTTAAAATAAATAAATACTAAATCTGGCTGGTTATTTATGTAAAAATTCCTTAATTACTGAACTCTAGCCCGTGCGCAAACCAAGGCCTGCTTATGTATCCGGCCCAATTCAGTGCCCAGATTTTGATATAAACAATTTCTAGCTATGTAAATACTATATTATATTCCTCTTTCTTTGAATCCCACCATTCTTAGATTTTTGGGATAAAAGGAGTAAAATTTAAGCTAACTATCCTAGCAGGAGAAGTACAAACCAGTTGAGAAAATGAGGTATAGGTGGGGGACACGAAAACTACGCATGCTTGTTATGGTATTACTGTGGTTATATCAGAAATGGGACATTCTTTACCAGAAGATTGATAAGCAAGTGCACAATTGGGATGCTTGCTTAGTTGGTGAAACACCCCTACTCACGACCGATAAGTTTTAAATTCGAGTAACCATAAAAGCAAAGTATGAAAACACTATAAATCATCATAGGGAGGGATTTTTTTTCTTTGAAAAAAAGGTACACAAAACCTATTGGAGGGCTTGTGTTTTGATACTAAAGCAACAACCATATTCTCTACATATACCTAAGAGACATTTGTCTATTCCTAATATATATTTTTCTCCTTTTCATGGTCCCAAAAGTTACACTATGTCAAGCTTTCTTAAAAGAGATAGGATTACTTTCATACTTTTTTTGTCTTTGGCATGTTGGAGATTCACTTGATTCCAAGCACTTAAAAGCCAAAATTTAGTCGTCCCCATTCATTTAGTAGGTTGGTATTTAGCTAGACAAAGTCATTCACATCAAACTTTTTAAAGCAAGCGTATATAGATATTTATTTTCTTGTTACACAAAGTTAAACTATCTAAAGGAAATTGTCTCTCTGCCTTCACGAGCTAGAACTAGGGATAAGATTTGCATACACAATATTTTTCTCAAACCTCACACTATAAGAATATAATGAGTGCGTTGGTGTTGTACAAACTTTTTTTTGGTTTTCCATCCAATATCCGGATCCATATTGGGGTCTGGCTAAATCCGGATTCGCACAGGCAGGTCTCATATTGATGGTAAAATGCTCCCTAATAAAGACGACTCTATGTACAACGTACGAATCCAAGATTTCTAGTTAAGGATGAAGGGGTATTTATTGCTCTACCACAAAGTTGTTGTACAAAGTTAAACCATATTCCTTTCACCGTTTGAAGTTTTCTTATTTGAAATTATGTACCAAAGACAAAAGTAAGAAAGACAAGAAGAATTGGGGACGTAGTTGTACATATCAATACGTGCCATTGTTCTCAAGGTTGGACATCTAAATAAGTTCAATAATTGAATGGGAAAACCGCCCTTTCGAAATGAAAATGATGTAAATGAAAATGATGGTGCCTTACCTTTTTTTTTCAACTTGCCTTCCATTACACTCCAATATATAGCTACTGCATGTATAATAGTAGCATAACTCTTCTGTTCCCCAACTCTAACTTTCTCAAACCATGTCTTAGCCTTAGCTTTTCTGTACTTCGAAAAGCTTCATTCATTGCTCAAACTAAAAAATTAGAATAAAGTAGAAAAAAACACCCTTTCCCTATATTAAACTCACGCTGCTCCAAATGTGAATGTAGAACGAATTTAGCTGATTGAATTGAACGTATAGCGTTCTTGACTCGAACTGCATGTGTGTACAAACTAAATATATATATATATATATATATATATATATATATATATATATAATTAACAAAATCACACTCGTTCTGATCCACAAACCTTAAATAATATTTAATATTCATCTCTACCTCACATTTATAATTTTCCAAAAGTGTTCCCACTTCCCAGGCACTCAAGACAACATTGGCTATTTCTACATAAGATACCATATGTCTGCCTTCTTGAGTTGGCAGGTGGGGGTGGGGTGGGGGTTGTTTCCATGTCCATCTCCTTCTCTTCCCATTTTCCATTTACTGAAATCAAGTAACACCATTTTTAATTTTCTTCTATCTAAGTGGGACTTTAATAACACAAATCACGTGTTCACTTTTAATATCTTGTATAGAAAAAAATAAATCAACATCAGTCACTTCCTGGTGAGTCAGCTAACTGGATTCACTTCCACAAATCTGAATGAGAAATATTGAGTTACAATTATGCTGTTACCGATCAACTCTTTAAGAAAATTATTCCCTCTATAGTAATTTATACTTTTTAAAATGTATCATCTTCTCCTCTAAATCGGAGTTTGATCTAAGATTTTGAGTTTATATGAACAGTTCAACTTTATAATAAATTATTTATACATATTAAGTGAATATATTATCTTAATTACAGAGTTTAAATGCAAAACTACTGAATTATATATGTCGAAGCCGTTATTGGAAACTGTTTCTCCGCTCTGGGGATGTTGGTGGTGCGGATGCGAGGCGATGCGGGTTAGAGAGCTCGCGGGGCTGGTCACGGGTTCGAGATATTTTTTTTACCGAAAGCCTAAAGACCTACACGAATACTGCCTACTCTTATCTTTTCGTTCGCTTCTTTTCTGAATTTACTCAAACACCATATTGTTTGAAATGTTTTGTTTGACTGGCACTAAGTGTCTGTTTTGATATCCAATTTGTGATTTTCTTTTCGATCGGATATGACTATCTTTTTTGGAGGTTTTCACATTAGGAAGCATGACACGTAAAGCGAAGTCCCCTTTTATTAACCAGGAGCAGAAGATTTTAGCGCATTTCATTTCTGCTCTTTCCTGTTAACATGAACGTCTGAACCGTTTCAGTGCCAAGTGAAGTTTGTTCATTTCTCCCTAGTAGCGTAGATGAAGAAATTTGTAAATTCAAGTCTCAAAAGGGTATGAAAAGTAGTTGCATAGATTACACCGATAGCAAGTAACCTATTATATGAAGTTAAATGGTAAGTAACTTATTATATGAAATTAAATTACATCGATAGTATAAAATATTATTAAATTGTAACGTATAAAACTTAAATTCATTCTAAGATAATATAAAACTTTTAAATTAATACCACTTAGCAAAAAAGGAAAAAGAATTTTACTAACAAATTCTTTCAAAAAGAAAAAAAATAAAAATTATGTGGGGCGGTTTTATGCAGGCGATTTGAAAACAACAAATTATACTTTGCAAGGAAGGGTTGGGCATGTTGAAGTATTCGTGTGTTTATACGGATTTGTCCCACACTGTTTGTCATCCTTACTCCGCCCTGCGCTAAACAGCTCAAAGCTAAACTTGAAAAAACCTTTTTTTTTCCTAACTCATCTAGTCTGGAAGAGATAACTCGTTCGGTGGATCAAAAAGAAAATTTGTCTCAACGTGAAAAGATTAAACTTGAAAGTAACAGGAAGCATAAAACCTTATTTTAACAAAAAAAAGAAGTGATTATGCTGTAATATTTTGAAAGATTCATCAATTCTGATAAATCATTGTCTTCTAGATAATATTGATCATTGCTATGTTTGACATGACTTTTATGTTTGATATGACTTTTGTACGTGGCGATAAGACTTCAATTGGAGTCATTCAAATCTATCCTCGTAAACACTAAACAGATTCCTTTTATGTAAATAATAAAGTTTGATTAGTGGCTTTGACTTGATTGCAGTCAAATCATAAAAGATCTATGGAAAAACCAAGACCAAGGAAGAAAAGCAGAAAGAAATTGATTACTCATAATTTCGAATCATACATTGGCCTACACATGTATTAATGGGAAAAAAGATAAAAAAGTTACTTTCTTATTAAAAAACTCCAAGAAAATCTCTATTGGTTGATAAATTTTTGGAAGAAAATATTCTCACTGATATCATTACGTATATAGAAAGTGGAATATGATTGTACTTTTTGCTGTAGTTATTGTTTCTCTATTTTTTTTTTCCTTTTTTCTTTATGTTTTTCAATTGGCTCTTAATAATTGATGATGGACGTTCTAGTTAGAAATTGAGCAGGTTAATTTATGGATCTCTGCAAAGAATAAGCACTAAGAACCCTCCCCCCACCACAAAGAAAGAAAAACTGAAAAATCGTGAATCATGATACCAGCCTTTTCTAAGTCAAACATCTACTAATGATTCCATCAGCAAAAATAAAGGGAGGGAAACAAAAAAGGAAAAGGAAAAAAGTAGGAGGGGACAACCGTTCACCTACAAAGCTTATGGAACTACAGATACTTGCTTTTATTCTTGTAACGGATCTTAGGGGTAGTTTGGGTTATCGCTAAAAGAATACTAATTTCGATATAAAATTTTAAAATTATATTTAGATAAATTCAGCGACACTTATAAAAACAAAAAATTACCGGTCTCTACTCATTAAGAGTCTTGCTCACTAACTATTTACATTATATACCTATTACAGCTGAAGCTAAAAGCAACACCGATTTTAAGGAACCAAATATAGCCTTACCATATTACATAGAAGCAAAACAAAAAATTCAAAATGGAAAATCAAGTGCAGCTTGAGCATATTTTTAGCTTGAAAATTTCGACCAAACACACTTAAAATCAGCTGTAAATGAACTCATTCAAATTCTTACAAACATTTGCAATAAATTTTAATTAAAAAAATCTACACAATATAGTCGCCACTGTATATAAAAATATATACTTGATTATATATATATATATATGTATGTATGAATGTATGCATATTTTTTACGTAATCAAGTATATATTTTATATATATATAACTAGCGACTGTATTATTGTTGGACGAATTGCCAAATGTATTAAAAGCTCTTAGTGATACCCACCCGAATTCAAGTTTCAAATAATTATTAAGTTTTTAATTATCAAATCCAAAGATTCAAAACTCCTTCACTGGTGGATCATTTTTTTCTTATTTATCAACCACCAAATTGGGGCTACAATCACAATTATAGCTTTGCACGATACCACCCAGATGATTTAACAATAACAGTTAAAGTATACTATTGCAGTATTTTGTTGTAGAGTTATATGCTCTTGTAGTACTATTGCAAAAGTGTATACTATTGAATTATACGGTAGTAAAATATATAATATATTAGTATATTTTTATCGTATATTATATATAGCGGTATACTATTTGGTAACTGTATTTCTTCTTCAAATTAAAGAGCATCTAGCTCAACACTGGTTTTATCTTCAAAAATTCAATGCTAATTACTTCAAATCAGCTCCAAATGCAATCAAATTTTAATATAAACTTCCCAAAGATAGTATATATAGTATTTTGTACACCCACTTCGAACTAAACAGTAAAAATCTTCAAGTTAAAAATTTAGATTATAGAACTTCAAGTGCAACAATGGTAGACTTTCAAACACGCAAAATCATATATTAAATTTTTTTTTAAAAAGACTTCAAAAAGAAAATCTTTAAAATATTCATTTTATCAAAAACACAAGAAGTGCAAACATAGGTTTTGAAAGAAAAAAGCTACAATGAGATTACATGAAAAATGAAGGGGTCCAGAGGGTTTCATACTCCATTAGAGGAAGAAGCTATGAGTTTTAAAATTAGCACTTAAAGGGTAAAGGTAATATTTGGGAATAAATAATGTGCTCGGTACGAAGAAAAAGAAAAAGGTTGGCCGGGTAAAATTTGTGTGCTGCATAAGTAGAATCCTAACTAGTTTTCAAACGGGTAATAAAAAAGACACGTATAGGCATTTAACCTAATTTCCCTTTCCCTTTATAAATATCTCATTTTGGTCATAGTTATTAGCTAATACCTGAATAAATTTTATTCCGAACAACAAACTGGGAAAGATAAAATACATACTAAAACCTTGACATTATCTATCTCAATTAGAATGTGGAATTATAATCCCATATTACAATCTGCATATCCATTCTCTAAACCAAAGGACCCCTTATTAGATTATAATTATCAAATTATTTGATTTTTTGTGGCTCAGACATGCTTTTGAGATAAAATTTATGCCCTTGAAAATTACATTATAAGTAAGGAGTAGTTAATAGTTTCAGTTACTGTACAAACATTTTAAAACTGTGTTTGTAGAACACCTCTTTGACTTGTCAAATAATACTTAATAACTGGCAAATAGCAATGACTGAGTCTCTTATTGGGGTAGTGGGATTGTCAAGATTCCACTTAGGACTAAACATTATGAGGAAAGTATAGTTCCTTCATGTAGGGGCCGAGCTACTGTAGTGTTTAGTTTTAGTTTATATTTTGTTTTTGTGTTAAAAATTTACTTAATCTATAAATAATTTATTCAAAATTTAATGAGCTGTATTTTTTATAATGCGGAACCCATAAACTCAAAATTTTAATTTGGCTTCTACCTACATATACCAAAAAAAATAAGTATAATACACTCAGTTACCATAAAAAGTAAGTATAATACCTTCGTGTACCAAGAAAATATGATATCTTCGTTACCAAAAACAAGAAAAGAAAGAAAATCTTAACTTATTCAAGATTTACAAAGGACACGAGCTATCATTCTGTAGGTTTCTTAATTGACAAGCTATTCAAAGTGTGGTAGCAAACAGGGCATCATTTGATGTTTAAAAACCAACTAAACCAACCGAATCGTATCGAACTGAATTAATTTTTAAGATTCTTTTAATAAAATCGTAGGTTTTCATATAAATTTATAATTGTACCGATAATTAGCGTAAATTTTTTATTTTATAAAAATATTGAATCGTACCGAATAAATTTACATATGAAAAATATATTTATATATTAAGTTTAAAAATACTAAAGCATTAAATTTTTCCTTGAGCCTTAGAATTATAAAAATGGTTACAAACCAACAAGTAATTAAAAACTCAAAATCCTAATTCTCAAACCTACAATACTATTATTTCCAGCATATCACTAGCAAGACATAAAGTATTCCAGCAATTATGAATAGCAAACTATAGTATATTTAATATGTTTTCTTTCGTATGATTTAGATTTATCTTTTTGAATATTCAATCTTCTATAGACTTTATTCTTGAGTCCATTGGTTAATATCTTTCCACTCGTATGATATGATTTATATTTTCTTTGTTTTTACTTAGTTTCTTACATTGCTGGGTGATAGTTGATGGATCTATACTATGACCATCTTTCATATATTTTTTTATAATTCATCACCCTTTAAATATTAATAACGTTTAAAAAGTTTTGTTAAGTCCTATAAAAGTACATATGCTAATGCATTCTAGTTCTACTAGTGATTGTTATATGACATTTTAAAATATACCAAAAATTAACCGAACCGTATCGATACTGAAGAGAAACCGACATGATTGTGATGGTTTCAAAAAGTCCAATTCTGGTTGAACAACCGAAAATTAATATAATACAAATTTTATAAAATAACCAATCAAACCTAACCATTAACATCCAGCAGCAAACACAATACACATGATATCGTCTTACTTTTTCCTTATAAACCCAAAACAGATGTTAGAGCTTGCGAAAGTTCTTGCAAGCTTAACTTTGTTGAATAACTTCTTGTTCAAGAGATATAGATGTGGTTGCCCGTAGCAACATCCAATATGTCATCAGTATAAATAATTTTTATATCATCGTGTCACCTTGACATGTTGTAGCAAATAATTTATTTTATTTTTAAGATTATAAAATTTTCATTTTAAGAAGACTTTACTCTTTCATATTCTTTAAGTGATCTGGTAGTATAAATATTAGTATATATTTATACTTACAAGTTGCCATGCAAGCAAAAAAGAAAATAATATTTAGCAATTGGAACAATATTTAACAAATTAGGATGATATTTAATTTAGTAATATAGCACGAGTATCATCGAGTTCTAGAAAAACGAGAAAGTATGGTAGGATTATATTTGAGAAGATGAGTACAACTTAAGCATAGGGAAGATGAGACACATTCCCAGGTTTCTACTTCAGGCAATTTGGAGAGTCCTCCTATGCAGCATCCGTTTAGAGAGGCCAACATGTATAGTTGCTGATTCTCTCGCTTCAATTGGGAAATCAACATCAAAATCAAGAATTGGCATGGACAATATGGAAACCTCTTACTTAAATTACCCACTTTTATCTGCTTTGTTTTGTTATCGCCAAGACTTAAATGGAACTACATCTTTAGATTAGTTTCTTTCTGTAATAATACTCTTTCATTTCTCTTATCGCGACGGTGAAAGGCAAATAAAGAAAAGGAAATAAAAAGAAAAAAAGTTTAATGACAAATACTTCACGATGCAACTGTTACCTTCCACTAATATATTCGTTATTTTTGGTGCGTTAATTATTTATTCATGTATAGTTGCACAATTATGAAAGTAACATAATATATGCTAGTTCGAACTTAATATCGAAAAATAAAGATAGTGAGTGTAGTAGTATTACACATATACTCGTGTAAATGCTGTAATATGTTCTTATCAAAGGTCACAATGTAATACGTAATTGACATGTTCTACTTTTACGGTGCTATTTTTGGTGTCAACTGTCAAGTAGAACCTCCTTGTTCACAAATAATAACTATTACTCCCATGTTATAAGGGCAAAAAGAAGGAAACAATAAAACTTAGAAGCATAATATATATGTTTGCATATAGATTTCTCTCGTTTAATTATAATTAATTATTATGTTTTTTACGTCATTAAATTACTTAACTATATAAATTAGAATGATTTGATACAAATGCTCATTGCCGATAACTTTTTCACTTATAAAATGTTACTAAAAATTATCAGTACTAGAGTACGTGGCATTACTTAAGAAGTTCAGCGGTAGAGTAGGGCCATGGGGGTCCTCGACAAACATCCAATAATTAAGACATGCTTTTGTTGTACCTAAAAGGTCTCTAGGTCTAGACATAGAGTTGAGCTAAGTTGAATTTAATTGAATTTATTGGCCAAAAATAAGGTAATTAAATTCACTTTCTCTCACCAAAATTTCTGTTTGTCCACATGAACACTAAAAATAAGTGATTAGTCAATATTAGTTTCTTCTTTGTTTTTATTGTCAATTTTCAGTTTGGTGATTTCGTCGGTGAACGTAACTATAGGAAACAGAAAAGGGGGAGAGGGGATAGGGCAAGGAAGGTAGTTTTCTACTTGGTAATCTATTTTTAATTGCTATAGGTCTGTTGCCAATCAGGAAATACGAATTAAATAAATCACATCATTAATTATTGTTTCAATCCATTTTGTCGGTCTTATTCAATTTTATCGAAACAAAGATGATATGAAATTGTTAATAACTTTTTATCCAGTCTCTTTCTCAGTTTCCGTCTCAGAAACTCTGAAAAAGGAAGAAATCGAGCCCTTTGGACGCTTCGATTTCTGACGAAGTAAACGTAATAAAAATGTGACTGTAAGAATCGGAGTTGGGGCAAGGAGTTCCCGAGTTGGAGTTTGGGCAATATACCTACCCTCGGAAGAATCCGGGTCATGTTTCCCAAGTCCGATTCGAACCCAAAAACTTCGGAGAGTATTGCCAGATAATCGAGCACGACAAAGGGCCGTGATATCTGTGGCCAGCTAGATATTACGGCGTGAATCTCGGCACGTATCGGCAGAAAATCAATGATTAGTAAAACGGAATTTTTTTTACCTCTTTTGGAATTATACTTAGGGTATAACTCCTCCAATATATAAAGGGGAGTCTAACTATTCATTAGGCATCATTGTAACACGCATATCAAGACAATATACTCTTATTTTCTCTCTTATTCAAAGTTCTTACTTTTGTTCATCAGTTCTTCATTATCGTGGGCCTGAGATCGAAGGCAGGCATTTTATCAAAGTTGTTACTAAGTCCGGGATCACTCCCCTTAATTGGTTTGACAATTTATTACGTCCTTTATCTATTTAACCTAACACAATTCATCATTTGTATTGAATTAATCCCCGTATCCGTAAACCACATATAAACTTAATTATTATCAGTTTTTGAGGGTAAAAAGTTTGGCGCCCACCGTGGGCTAAGGATAATAGTGGCAATTTGATATGAATTTCCATAACTTGTTCTTTGAGTTCCTAATTTCAGGTCAAATTAAATATGTCAAATTCTCAATCTGCCGATTTGAACGTTAATGTTGAATCAGGCCACCATGGCGAGAACAATAATGTGGTGCCCAGTAACGAGGTGCCCCCTGTTGACCCCAACGGAATTCTAGCCGCGGACCCGATCGGTGCTAACTCACATGTGGCTATCGCAGCAAACTTGCCAACCGACCCTGAAAACAACATTCATGGGGGAGCCCGATCGATAGCCCAAAGTACACACGACGGCGAAGACGATGGGATTAACTTGCGGGTGATCTTCGCAATGTTACAGGCTCAACAGGTAGCAATAGCCCAGTTGCAGAACCAGAGCCGTGCCCCCAGCAGAGTTGAGCCCGAACCGTCTCAAAAAAACACTCGCAGAAATGAACCAGTCATAGAAAGACCGAGTGAGACTGAACTCGGGACCAACCCCGAGATAATAAAGATGCTCGAGAAACTGACGAAACGGGTGGAATCGGGAGAAAAAAAATCGAAGCCAACGACAAAGAAGTGGAGACCTCTAACTCCAGGGTCGATCAAATCCCAGGAGCACCACCAATACTAAAAGGATCAAAAATTTTGTCCAAAAGCCTTTCCCTTCGAGCGCAACTTCGAAGCCGATCACGAAGAAGTTCCGTATGCCCGAAATTTCAAAATATAATGGAACGACTGATCCAAACGAACATTTGATCTCCTACACGTGCGCCATCAAGGGGAATGAGTTGGAAGATGATGAAATCGAATCCATTCTGCTAAGAAAATTCGGAGAGACCTTGTCAAAAGGAGCTATGATATGGTATCCCAACTTACCCCCTAATTATACTGACTCGTTTGCTATGCTTGCAGATGCCTTTGTAAAAGCGCACGCCGGGGCTATCAAGGTCGGGACTAGGAATTCATACCTTTTCAAGGTGAAGCAAAGAGATAACGAGATGCTCATGGAATTCGTGTTGAGGTTTCAAATGAAATGGATGGATCTGCCCCAGGTCGCGGATGATTGGGCCGTTCAGGCATTTGATGTGCCGGAGAATTTCGGCACATTTTGATATTACTTGCTTAGATTTTTACTTGTTTTACAGGCAATTTCCCTCGGTATTTATGTAATTTTAGTGTTTTTGCAGTATATGAAGTATAAGGATCTTAGAGCATGGAAAAGAGCTCAAAAAGCCAACTAAAGACAAGAAAAGAGTAGAAAAGCATCGCAGAGGTGAATATGCTATCGCAAACATCACATGCGAGCCACATACTTCACGTATAAATCGCAAACCAAGACAGACTTCTGGGCAAACTTTCATGTCAAGGATGCGATCGCATAACTATTATGCGAGCCGCCTAAGTGCACATGGAGATTGCAGACACAAGCAGAGTTTTGGGTGAAGTTCAGAGTCAGAAGTGCGATCGCATAACTGGTATGCGAACCGCAGATCAAGTATGAAGTCTACTGTATGATGGAATTGCAATGTGAAATGCGGTCGCATTTCTTTAATGCGGACCGCATACCATGAATGCTATGAAGGCAAAACCCAGGGGTGACATCTGCGACAGGCGTGTAAGAATTGCGGACCACATTTCTGTTATGCGACAGAAATGCAGTCGCATTATTGACTTCAGGGGAAAATCAGTCCGAATTTCGCCTCGATTTTTGGGCCTCTATAAATAGGTCTATTAGGGTTTTGTGGGGAGAATTTTGTCAGAATTTAGAGCAGAAAGTACAAGGCTTGAATTATTTTAACTCTTGGAAGCTTTTGGGTCAATTATCTTCTACTTTGTAAGCGTTATGACAATTATTATTCTTTCAATTTCAGATTTTAGCATGAGTAGCTAATTCCAAACACTAAGGTTGTGAACCCTAAATGGGTATGATGTTATTGGGTGTTTGATATTGAATATATTTTCAACGGTTGATTGATATTTGTTTACTTCTCATTCTTTAAACAATTGTTAGTGGCTGCAAACATTAACAAACGCCGTTGAATTCCATCTTTGCTTAGGAAAGCAGGGTAGAACTTGGTAGAAGTAAATAACAAAGACTGAAGGCTTTAAACCTTGTTTAATAAAATCGCTTAGGAATAAGTGAGTTTTAATTTGGCATAAATTGATTGTTCTTAATTACAACTCTTTTGTATTTGGGAAAATCAAAAAGAGGAAATATTACCCAACTATTGAAAAATATTGGGTAGTCAATTAGACATCAATTGCATATCAAAAGATTCTTCCGTTGGAAATATATCATATTGACATCGATAGCATTATACTTCATAAAGGGGGACAGAACCTTGGTTTCTTTAATCATATTATTCATATTCGTAATATTGCAGTTAATCTTTATTTAAACTTAAATTCAACTCATACTTCTGTTACAATTACCTGATACAATTAAGACTGTAGTTGAGTTATAAGCTAATCAAGTAAACGTTTCACACCTATTCCCTATGGGATTCGACCCCAACCTTGTTAGGTTATTATATTTGACATCGACCGCTTACACTATTATTAAGGTGTAATTTGAGCGTATCAGCATTCACCCAAGGACTCAACCCCTAAATCTCATTGGCTTCGCAGCAGTTGAAGCAAAATTTGATAGAGTACCCGGTGGTAACTTGGGCCAACGTCCATAGCAGGTACCTATCAAAAATCAGGGTCGAAGACGATCAGCTCGAGCACCTTCCGGATTCGTTTATCCCATCAGGACTAGTGACAGATCCAAAAGAGCCGTCGATCATGAACCAAGATCGAAAAGAGATCGGTATCAACCATACAATGGAGATCGATGGAGTAATGGATCCGGACGAAACCCTGCAAGGAGTGAAAGAAGAAGCGATCAAGGTCATAATAGCCAGGGACTCATGAGCAAAAACGGTTTTGACAGACCCATCAGGTCCAAGGAAGCACCAAGGTTATCGGAGTACAACTTCAACGTCGATGCTGCCGGCATCGTATCAGCCATCGGACGAATCAAAGATACTAAGTGGCCTCGACCGTTGCAATCCGATCCTGCCCAAAGGGACCCCAACCTAATGTGTAAATATCATGGCACTCACGGCCACATAACCGAAGACTGCCGACAATTGAGAGAAGAAGTAGCCTGGTTATTCAATAACGGACACCTCCGAGAGTTTCTGAGTGATCGAGCCAAAAATCACTTCAAGAATAGGGACTCCAACAAGCAGATCGAGCAAGAGGAACCTCAGTACGTCATTAACATGATCATTGGAGGAGTTGACGTCCCCAAGGGCCAATGTTAAAGCGCACTAAAGTGTCCATTAAAAGGAAAAAACGGACTCGAGATTACGTACCGGAGGGAACCGTATCTTTCAACGACGAGGACGCTGAAGGCATCGTACAACCACACAATGATGCACTGGTAACATCTATACTTATAAATAAATCTCGAATTAAGCGTGTATTAATTGATTTAGGTAGCTCGGCCAATATCATCAGATCGAGGGTCGTGGAACAGTTGGGTCTACAAGACCAAATAGTGCCCGCAGTTCAAGTTTTTAAACGGATTTAACATGGCACGCGAGACCACTAAAGGGGAGAAAACCCGCCGGTAAACACTGCTGGAATTGTTCAGGAGATAAAGTTCTACGTGATCAAAGGAGATATGAGATACGATGCTCTATTCGGGAGGCCATGGATTCACAACATGAGGGCGGTACCCTCGACGCTACATCATGCACTGAAATTTCCCACACCGGGAGGAATCAAAGTAGTTTACGGGGAGCAACTGGCCACAAAAGAAATGTTCACAGTCGATGAGGTGGTCCCTATATCCGCACTCTCGACATCGAAGAACCCGAGTTCAGTCACCAAGGAATAAACCAAATAGCAATCACCGACACCAGCCCTGACCGAGCCAGAAAGGCAGGAGATAGGCGAGGACGGCGATTATGGGGTCCCTAGGTCTTTCATAGCCCCTGACGATTCTGATGCCACCAAGTCAACGGTCGAGGAGCTAGAGCAAGTCAGATTGATCGAGCACCTGTCCGATCGGAAGGTATACCTAGGCCCGAGGCTAACTCCCAAGCTTAGGAAAAACTCATTGAATTCCTTATTGCTAACATAGATTGTTTCGCTTTGTCCCATCTTGACATGATATGGATCCCGTCGTAAATAACTACCCACAAGCTAAGCTTAGATCCGAAGTTTCACCCAGTTGAGCAGAAGAGGATGACTCAGTCCGAAGTCAAGCATACATTCCTCAAAGACGAGGTATCCAAATTTCTTAAAATAGGTTCCATTCGGGAAGTTAAGTACTCGAATTAGTTAGCAAACGTAGCGGTAGTACCTAAAAAGAGAAATAAATTAAGGATGTTTGTAGACTATAAAGACTTGAAAAAGGCATGCCCTAAGGACTCTTTTCCTTTCCCTAATGTCGATCGCATGATCGATGCGACGGCCAGCCATGAGATACTCAGCTTTCTTGATGCCTATTCCGGGTACTACTAGATTCGGATGGATCTGGGAAACCAAGAAAAGACTTCCTTCATCACTAAATACGGCACCTATTGTTATAACATAATGCCATTTGGACTAAAAAATGCTGGTGCCACTTATCAACACCTAGTAGATCGGATGTTCGAAGAACAAATAGGAAAATCAATGGAGGTTTACATTGACGACATGTTAGTTAAGTCCCTGCGAGCAGAAGACCATTTGGAACATTTGCAAGAAACCTTCAACATATTGAAGGAATACAACATGAAGCTGAACCCGGAGAAATGCGCATTTAGAGTCGGGTCCAGGAAATTCCTTGGATTCATGGTGTCCAACCGAGGGATCGAGATCAATCCCGACAAGATCAAGGCCATAGAAGACATCACCGTGGTGGACAATGTCAAGGCCGTCCAAATTCTAACTGGGCGCATAGTTGCCCTCGCTCGGTTCATTTCAAGGTCCTCCGATAAGAGCCATCAGTTCTTCTCGTTATTGAAGAAGAAGAATAACTTCTTGTGGACCCCGAAGTACCAGCAAGCTTTGGAAGAAATCAAACGGTACTTTTCGAGTCCACCTTTGCTTCACACTTCGAAGGCAGATGAGTAGTTGTAATTGTACTTAGCGGTATCCGAGATAGCGGTAAGTGGAGTCCTAGTCTGGGAAGAAGAAGGTACACAATTTCCTATGTATTATGTTAGCAGGACTCTAGGCGAGGCCGAAACAAGGTATCCTCATCTAGAGAAATTGGCGCTCGCTTTGCTAAGCGCCTCCAGGAAATTAAGGCCCTATTTTCAATGTCATCCCATGTGTGTCGTGACTACTTACCTATTGAGGAACATAATGCACAAACCTAAGCTCTCGGGACGATTGGCCAAATGAGACGTGAAATTAGTGGGTACGATATTGAATATCGACCCGAACCGCCATCAAATCTCAAATTTTGGCATACTTCGTGGTCGACTTCTCGCCGGTCTTAATACCCGAAGTCGAAAAGGAATTGCTATTAACCTCGGCGACCTCCTAGGGGATCTTGTTCCTCTTTACGGACGGTGCCTCGAACGCAAAGTGATCCGGATCGGCATCGTATTGAAGCCGCCCACGGGTAACGTAGTTAGGCAATCTATTCGAACTGTGAAATTGACTAACAATGAGGTCGAGTATGAGGCCATGATTGCAGGTCTCGAATTGGCTAAAAGCCTGGGAGCCGAAGTGATCGAAGCTAAATGCGATTCCCTCCTCGTGGTGAATCAAGTCAATGGGAAAGTGAAAGAGGAATGAATACAAAGATACTTGGATAAACTACAGGTAACGCTACATCGATTCAAGAAATGGACCCTACAGCACAGTGCCTTGGGATCAAAATAGCGAAGCCGATGCTCTGGCTAACTTAGGATCATCGGTTGATGACAATGAATTCAGTTCGAGAACGATCGTACAACTCATGAAATTAGTAGTGGAAGAAGGCCACGCCAAGATAAACTCGACAAGCTTAACATGGGACTGGAGAAACAAGCATATAGATTACCTGAAGACCGGGAAGCTGCCCTCGGATCCTAAATAATCGAGAGCTCGGCGCATGAAGGCGGCCAGGTCCAGCCTGTCCGAAGATAACACCCTATTCAGAAGAACGTTCGATGGTCCACTCGCCATATGTCTGGGACCGAGAGACACCGATTCTGTTCTGAGGGAAGTTCACGAAGGTAACTACGGGAACATTCGGGGGCCGAATCGTGGTTCGTAAGATAATTAGAGCCGGCTTTTACTGGATTGACATGGAGAAAGATGCGAAGGAGTCCGTGCGAAAATGTGACAGCTGTCAGAGGCACGCACCAATGATCCATTAGCATTGGGAGCTACTACATTCGTTCTTGTCACCTTGGCCATTCATGAAATGGGGAATGGACATCGTCGGTCCCCTGCCATGGGCGCCCGGTAAGGCACAATTTATATTATTCATGACTGACTATTTTTCTAAATGGGTTGAAGCTTAGGCATTTGAGAAAGTCAGAGAAAAAGAAGTTATTGATTTTATTTGGGACCGCATAATATGTCGGTTTGGGATGCTGGCCGAGATCGTATGTGACAACGGAAAGCAGTTCATCGGCAGCAAGGTTAGCAAAATTTTTGATGACCATAAGATCAAAAGGATCTTGTCAACACCCTATCACCCTAGTGGGAACGGGAAGGCAGAGTCTACAAACAATACCATACTCCTAAACCTTAAGAAAAGGTTGACCAATGCCAAAAGAAAAATGGAAGAAAATTTTGCCCGAAGTCCTGTGGGCATACCGTACGACCTCAAAGTCTAGTATCGGGGCCACCCATTTTTCGTTAATCTACGGTGCCGAAGCACTAATACTAGTCGAGGTAGGAGAATCGAGTTTCAGGTTCCGATATGCGATCGAAGAGTCAAACGGTGAGGCCATGAGCACGAGTCTGGAACTATTTATGAGAGGCGCGAGGCCGCCCTTGTTCGGTTGTCCGCCCAGAAATAGCAGATCGAGAGGTATTACAACCGGAGAGACAACCTCCAACACTTCAATATCGGGGAATAAGTGTTAAGAAAGGTGACAGTGAACACCCATAACCCGAACCAAAGGAATATGGGATCGAATTGGGAAGGTACATATCGAATAATCGAGATTACCGGTAAAGGTTCGTACAAACTCGAAGGGAACGATGAGAAACTACTAAACAACTGGAACGTGATCCACTTAAAACGGTACTACTGCTAAGGTACGACCCAATTCATTCTATATATATATATATATATATTACGAATTGGACTAATACTTGCAGACGACAACCAAAGGATGATGTAGTTGTTAGGCCTGAAAGCACGTGTTGCACTCTTTTTCCCTTAAACTGGTTTTGTCCCAAATGGATTTTCCGACAAGTTTTATAACGAGGCAAGAGTGGATCGTGCTAACTTTAACTCTAACACCGATTTTGAATCAGAGTCGATGGTCACGTCAACAGTATTCGAGCCCTCTTGATGATCGACCTTGAATATTGGGGACCATCACCCTCGGGTCATGATTTTTAGCAAGGAAGGAAACTCTGTGCTCGATCAGTCTAGGCCCGGTAGTTAGGATTCATTGTATAACATAAGGCCTTCAAAATTTCTAACCGGTTCAAAGGTTACCCTCGGGAAAATTATAGTCTAAAAACATTTAAACAAGAATTTTGGTGAAAGCTTCCAGTCATTCTGAGCCCCCACAAATTTTGAACAAAACTTGCATCAAGAACAACTCTTGTTCGGACCTCCGAAAATTAACTTATTACTACGTTTTATTCCGTGCTAAGACATTTGAAATTTTTACAATTGTAAAAACGATGCTAAAGATATTAAACTTGAAAATTTCCAAAAGGGAGAAAACTTTATATATACATTCCAGAATGTCTTTACAAAGGCCAATGAAAACAGCCTCAACTAAATAAATGTACGAGGTGCAAAAGCAAAAATTCCTAGGCACCTACGCCCGATCTTCACCAAGAACCCGCCTTGTTACTAGAGCCGTCGGGGCTTTATTCATCTTCGGGTTTGTCAGAACCCTCAGAGCCTTCTTCATCCTCAGGATCAGCCAGCTTCTTAGCCTCGACCTTGAGCCTTTTTGCCTCCTCGATCTCGGCAGACAGGTCGAAGCCTCGGGCATGGATCTCTTCGAGGGTCTCCCTTCAAGACAACCACTTCATGTACCTAATAGTAGTTTTTCAGATGGGCGTCGGATGCCTCGACATCGGCCCTATACTGGGCCACCATCTCTTCAGCATCGGCGGAGGTTGTGCGCATCTGAGCCTTTACAGCTTCACATTCACTGGCGAGGGCATCCCGCTCTACCAGGCCCGAGTTCAGTTGAGTTCGAAGTTCCTCGTTTAGTTGGGCTCGCTTATTTGCCTTCTCTTTTGTCACTCGGAGTTGAACTTCATTGATGCCAACTATACTTACGCGATCTCATTCTTCGAAGCCAGCCGGTTTATTTTGCCCTTCCAAACATCGGCTATGGCTTGGACCTCATTCATTTCAACTCGGAGTTGGTTGATCCGGTCAATATTTTGTTGAACCTACGAGGTTTGTTCGTTAGTCGCCATGGCTAAATCCTCATTGCTAACTTCGAAAACCTTTACCTTTTCGACCAAGTCGGCATGCTCCTTCTGAGCTACATCCAGTTCGGCTTGAAGATTCTTGATGACCCCTTCGTGTTTCTCACTGAGAAGCTTATACGTGTCTTTTTGCTCAGCAAGCTCCTTGATCTCGGCCTCGAGCTGGTTAATCTCGACCCGGTACCGAATAAAGCTTTCATTATGGAGCACCAAGGCCTGCGAAAGGGTAAAAGAGAGAAGACGTGAGAAATATCAAGGATTAAGTTAAAGGTTGAAAGATCGTAATTATACCTTACCAGATTCAGTGCTTGTTGCACCTCGTTGAACAAGCACGATACGTCCACCTCGTTCATTTTTGCTTGGTCTTCTTCGGTCACCAGGCATCGAAGGTGGCTCGCCACTCCTACGGGAGTGGAAAGAACTCAGGCATCCTCCGGGTAGTGATGACATCGACCTTTTGCGGCCGGGATCTACGCTCGGGGCAGGGAATTGGTTGACTAACTTCGGGCTCAAATTCAGCCCGCCGACTTCTGAAGACAACCCCTTTCTCGGCACCTCCAGGTCGCCCAGCCTAGAAAAATCCTCCAAAACGGTCGAGTCCACACTGTCAAAAAAAGAACAAAAGGGATCGTTCGCGCCATGAGTTCCTTTGTTAGACCTCTCCTCTCTCGCTCGGTCCTCCTCGAGTATGGACTTGGTATAGGAAGGCGACCCTGAAATCTCTATTACACTGGGTGCCTCCTTCGGAGCGTGGCCGGCATTCCGGGAAGTCTCGGCCCCGATTTTCTCATCGACCCTCCGGTCTTGAGAGGGATCTGCCTCATGAATCTCCTATTCAACGGCTGCTCGCTCCTCGAGGGATGTCGGCCCGTGGGCCACGAAAAAATCATCTTCTTCAGGCTCATCCGTAAGCCGATAAAGCGAGTCCGAGTTGGGCGCTCGAGAGCTAGAACTTTCCTTTGGCTTATGGGCCGACCTTTTCTTTGGCTTCTTCCTCTCTGAGCTCGGGGAGCCCGGAGTCTTCCTTTTCTTCTTTTCTCTTGCTGCAGCCCTAAGCTGCCCTAAAGTGGAAGGGTCCACAGACGGATCCTCGTCCCCTGCTAAAAGCCTAAGCTCAATGATCTTAGGCAAACCTGCAAAAGGAAAAGTGAAAAAAAGAGGGTAAGTGTGATGCGAATGAGAGAGCCAGATGCTACTTATTCGAGGAAGGGTCTTACCGTGAGAACTGGCCTCCCAAAGGCCCCTCGAGAGTTTGTGCCATGAGCTCTTGGAATAAGGCATATGTGGACAAATACCCTTGATCCACTCCTTGAGCCGAGGGATCGCGTTAGGGACTTGAGCGACAGTTGCACCACCACAAATGCCCGTAAGAAAAGAGGAGAAGAAGGTAAAATGGCGTTCAAGAGGAAACTATTCTTACGAGATGCGTTCCACTTATCGGGGAACGTCATGAGTTTGGGGGAAACCAAGTCTTCAGTCTTCACCCGAACTAAACGTCCCTGCCAGCACCGGCCCCGGTCCTTGTCCTCATCGATACTCGAGAATAGGGCTTTGCTGGCCCGGCGTGTGAGCTATATTAGTCCCTCTCGGAAGATTCTTGGACTGCATAGGCGGAGAAGGTGATCGACAGTAAACCGATGGGACTCGGTCTTGTTCACAAAATAACGAAGGATGATCACGATCCTCCATAGTGACAGGTAGATTTGACCGAGGCATACTTCGTACCTCTTGCAGAAATCCAAGATAACTGGGTTCACCGAGCCCATCATAAAAGGATAAATGTAAACAATTAGATAACCCTCCACGTGGGTAGTGATGGCGTCCTCAGGTCCGGGCACTACTACGTCCTTACCTGCCTAGTTGCAGTCCTCTCGGACGGCGGGGAGGACGTCTTTGGTAATGGAGCATATATATCTTGATACTCCCTCACACAGGCCATGCACCGACTAGGGCTTATCAACCTTAAAGTCAATAGCAACCGAACAACCCCCAGGGACGAACATTTTCAAAGGAGGCTCGGCAGCCGGTTCATCGGTATCCACGTCAAGAGCAGACCTCTCGAGGATGACCATATAGGGAGTAGTCTCATCGATTTCGGCAGTCGGTACTGAAGAAGAAGAAGCGACTTTTTGGGGAACAAATTTGAAAGTTTTAGCCATTGTTATTTGGAAAAAGCTTGAAATATATGAAGATAGGTTGAAAGATGAAAGGTCAAGTGCGCTGATTTGGGTAGAAAAAGTAAAAACTTGCAACTTACTGAGAAGTTTTGAAGAAGGGAGGTGAAAATATTAGAGTGTGAAGAAGGATAGTGATATCTTGAAAACTCGAAGGTAGAAGCTTGGCCAAAAGGTAAAAAATGAACAAATGAGGAGAGTATTTATAGAGGTTTCGCGTCGTTTCACATTCAGGGATGACCTGCTGATGGCTGACGCGTGTTTGAAGTCATAATGACACGACTGACGGAATATTTCAGATTCTTTATCGTTTCTGTCACGGCGTATTAAAGAAGGAATCGAAGTGCTTATGTCGTTTCTCGTCGTTTCCGTAAACCTACTCTCCGAGAAATGAGGGGACTATTTATATACGGTTGAAACCGAGCCCTTTGGGCACCTCGGTTCCCGCTGAAGTAAACGGAGCAGAGATGTGATTGTAAGGAACCGGAGTCGGGGCAAAGAGCCTCCCGATTTAGGGTCCGGGCAATACACCTGCCCTCGGAAGAATCAAGGCCACGTCCCCCAAGTCGATTCGAACCCCAAAACTTCGAAGAGCATTACCAAATAACCGAGCACGACAAACAAAGGGCCTTGATATCCGTGCCCAGCCGGATATTACGACATGAATGTCTGCACGTATCGGCAGAAAATCAGTAATTAGTAAAATAGAAGATTTTTACCTCTTTTGGAATTGTACTTAGGGTAAAACTCCCCCATTATATAAAAGGGAGTCTAACTATTCATTAGGCATCATTGTAACACGCATATCAAGGCAATATACTCTTATTTTCTCTGTTATTCAAAGTTCTTACTTTTGTTCATCAGTTCTTCATTATCGTGAGCCCGGGATCGAAGACAGGCATTTCATTAAAGTTGTTACTGAGTCCGGGATCACTCCTCTTAATTGGTTTGATGACTTATTACGTCTTTTATCTGTTTAATCTTACGCAATTCATCTTTTCTATCGAATTAATCCGCGTATATTTAAAACCGCATATAAATTTAATTGTTATCCGTTTTTTAGGGTAAACAAAAATACACGACAATAAGGTAGAAGTGCAAACAATACATTTTAGTATTTGGTACATTATTTAAGTTGCAAATTGAAATCTAATGACGCCACAACTTAATTATTGACCTTTGGTTATGCTTTAAACAAACTCTGCTTTTTGAGAAAAGGGGATCCGAGGAAAGAGTATAAGAAAACAGAGACAGAGAAAGAAGAAAAAAGAAATGTAAAACAATTTGGACTGGGTGAAATACATTGAACATGTATTGATAAGGTCACTTTCACCCAAATATTTAATGGAAAATGGAGTTTTCTCCCATTGAAAATTAATTTTATGCCATTTGGCAATAGTTTTTTGTCATGGTTTTCTGTTGATATTTAGCTTTCAAGAAATGTATTCCGTAGAAATCCAAAAAAGAATCATTCAAGTCGTCTTCCATTTTAGCATTGAACTAAACTTTTATGTGAATTAGGTCGGGTCAATTGAATGGTTTGTTAAATAACCCAAAATTTTTTTTAAAAAAAAAAACAATTAAAAGAAACAGAGCCCATTAGCTAAAGAGTATGTGCTCAAATGGTCGTAAATCATCGTTTATTTTGAAAAAATATTTTGAAGATCAATTGCGATAAATGTTATGAAAACCTAGTGTGGGCAGGGTTTTAAGTTTTGGTAATGGTTTTCAAAATAACTTTTGCAAAGTAGTATTATATCTATATTATATTAAAAGCATGAAGGCATTTAGCGAAATGTTGTTCGCCTTTTTTATCCTTTTAAATAGAGTTCACACTGGACAAAATAGTCATTTTATTATTTATCTAATATTTAGAATTTAAAAATTAACTAAAATTTTTTACTATCAAACATTTCCTTATTTAAATACAATTTCAAGATTTTAAAAACATTTCCTTATTTGATTTCCTACCTAAAAAGGAACCCATCCAAGCATTTTAAAAAAAAAAAAAAAAAGGTAACGTGGTGTTGACCACTTTCTTTTTTAACCACTTCTATTTCTTCTAATTTTTAAGTTCAAATTATATTTGACACTTTTATATAACTTCTTAATGATCGCATTGTTTTAAAAGATGGTGATAATAACTAAATTCAGTAAGATTATTGCAAGAAGATCAAAATAAGATCTCTATTCTTCTTTATATTCACTTAATGATATTAAGAATATAATAACTAATACATAGGACCTTGAATTGGATAGGATTTTTGATAATTTGTCGTTATTTTTTATTGAGCGGCGGAGTTTTGCTGCTTCGCTATATAATTCATCTGTCGTAATTTTTTTAGTTGACCTGTCTAAAATATACAGAACCTATAAAATCCTTTTCGTACGAAGTTAAAACAAAAGAAGGGGATACATGATAGATCATTAAGCATTTAAAATTATTTGAATTATTTTTATGCTTAGCTAGGTCATCCGTTATTTTTTTTTAACTAAATAGGATCAATATTTATCATTTTCAATAGCTTATATTTTTAAATTTTAGTTTATAACTCATATATACTATTTAATATTATTTAAGAAATTTTTAAAAAGTTATACTAATACATATAAGATACTCGCGCATCGCGCGTATGCTAAAACTAGTGAAAACTAAACATGCATGCATGTTAGTTCGTAGCTGGTTTTGGAAAGGTTTTCTCAATAGAAAACACAATTATTAGTACAAGCTAGAGGGTAAATACTTTCCCCAGCTAATGGCAAAATCTAACATGCAAACCAATTGATTTTACCAAATTCATGTAGCTTATTTGCTGCACAAAATCACACACAAAGTTTGGGAAAAAATAACATAAGAATTTAACATGATTCGGTTAAGGTTAGTTCTTGGGGTAAAATAAAGAAAGATTTCACTATAAACAAAAAGAAAAACACAGTACAATAAATTTCCAACTACGACTCATAAATTTTAATAGTATAAAAATTTAGTGTCACGAGTATTAAAGATCAAACACATCAAATTTAAACTCTTAAATTCACCTCTAATTAAGTGTATCCATAAATTCAAGTCAATTAATGCAATCTGCAGATATCATTGTATACTACTAATTATGTACATGTCTCATATGCATTTGAAAAATAAAAATCGTGTAACCATATGTATGTTTGAGTCAACACGAAAATTGTAGATATGGCCATATTCATTATCAAAAGAGTGCATCTGTGCCTGTTCACAGCCCATGCTAACCCTAATAAAAGTATTAAAGGAGAATCTAGTTGTTTTCTAACTAGTCAACCAAATAATAATAAAATTATTAAGTTGACATCAAACCATTATTTAAAATTAAGTATAGATATATATCCCTTACACGTGGTATTCAACGATAAGAGAACGTATGTGTGTACTGTTTTTCGTGGAGAGCTGATTAATTAATTTAATCTTTGCAATTAACAGTTAGAGACTGCGAAAAATAAATTATTTTTATTTTTGAAGAACTAACAAATGTACATTACAGAATGGTTTCGACGGAAATTAATGTTTATAATATCTACTTGGTAAGTTGACTTGATAAAATACTTCCAAGTTGTACCTATATACTGTACAAGTTCAACTTCTATTGAGCTTGATGTTAATTGTTATATGTACAAAATGATTTAATTATCAATTTGGTAGTGTTCTTAACTGGATATACTAATAAAATGCGAATCATGCCAAAAATTTACTTATGAATTGATCTGCATTAATAGTTCTGCTTTTTAACTTTGAAATAAACATTTTCTACATTATGGCTTTGACCAGCCAAACTTTAATCTAAACTATAGCTTTTTTTTTTTTTTGCTAGAATATTTGATTTAAATTAATAAATCTAACTCATTTTATTTTTAATCTCTATGCATTAAGTGGATGAGAATTATCATCTAAAATTTTTGATTTATAAAAATTTGATCTGTAGCATATTACTAGTTGCAATAATAGTTCAAAGTCATTTCAACAAAATTAAATTAGCATTAAATAGCACAAAAGGATATGACAAGACTTGGAAATAGAGTTGTGACATATTAACTGGTACTAAATAAGCTAGAAATTATTAATAACAGGATTATAATTTCGGGATAATCTTGCCTTCGAACCAAACGACCCCTAAAGGCACTCAGGAGTCAGATATATATAGCCGAACATTGTGGTAGGAAGGTTGAAATTCTTCTCTTTCAATCATAATGTTGAGTTCGAGTTTTGAAATTGAAGAAATTTTCAATGAAGCTATTTATTATGAATTTATCCAACATTAATCAAAACATAAGAAAACATAAATAACACAATGAAAAGGCACGTGTGACATGAAGAGGAGCATGGAATTCTAACTTTTGAGATCGTTGAAAATGTTTTTTGTTCATTATAGTAATATAGGGATAGAATTTAACTTTGAAGTATATTTGAAGAAATATTTTTGGCCAAAAACTCATATATGCACATCAAACAAAGACGGTAAAGTACAATAAAAGGAAGAAAAGAAAATGAAAAAGAACAAATACGGCTCCACCTATGTACTTTGGTGGGGTTAATGTGGGACCGAAATCCCACTGCTCTTGAGGAATCATTGGATCCAACTTTCGGACTCTTCAAATCCGAAAAAGCCGAAGTAGTACATTATCAAATAAATTTTTATAACAATAAAATAATTACTTATGCAATATGTATGTGCACTTTAATTTGTAATTAGTGTCTTTTGAATGAACTTTTATGTTTTAATTATAATTAATTAATATGTACTCTCAAATATAATATATATTGGTAAATACGAACGTTTATAATGAATAAAATAAATAGTCTATACTCCAAATCCGAATAATTTTTTCATGACCTTCGCAGCACTAAAAAAAATACGTATATTTGTTATATGTACTAAAGCAATAAGTGCATGATATCTTAATTACATTCTTTATATTTTATTTTATATGAGCACCTTCTTTCTTATATTGTTACAAAAAATATATATTTTATATATAAAAATATTTTAACTTCAAGTTTTCATTTTATACTTAGTGATATATTTTTATAATTATACTAATGCATGACATATTAAGACCACAAGTTCTAAAAGACGTTTTTTCTTCAATTTTTCTACTTAATCAAACATATTAAGGTGTATAATCATTTCATATATCCCTCCGTATCAGTTTACGTGATATAGTTTGATTTAGTATGGAGTTTGAGAAAGTGAAAATGACTTTTAAAATTTGAAATTTTGGATTTGCTATAATATTGGTGTGACTATAAAAATATATAATTTTTTAAAACAGGCTTAAAGTTAAATTAGAACTTAGTTTGGATAAATCTTTTTCACCCACTAGTGGGGGTGGGGCTCGTAGCGCCTTTATTTATACACCAAACACATACCCTCACTTGCTCTGAGTTCTCAAAAGTCATTTCACGCTTTCCCCAAAGCCATCATCTCCGGCTCTCTCTCTCTCTCTCTCTCTCTCTCTCTCTCTCTCTCTGCTCGTTGTTCTTCGGGTGCAACACCACAGTGTGATTATTACTGCCGGAAAATGAGCTCCGTATCATTCTTCGTCTCTTGAAACTTCGATTCATTTCATTCATTACTTTCTTATTTGCGGAAGGAGTTCAATTCCAAGTGTTGCAGTTATGGACGCTAAACAATTCGAAGTTTACAAAAGTTCTTTCCTTTGAAGCTAACTAAGCTGCTCTTTTTCATCATAACAATTTGTGAGTTTTCACTTACCTTATATTCCTCTCCCTTTTTGTAGATCACTACTTATTGTATAATTTCAAGTAAATCTTCTGATAAACATTAAGTGATAATATGATAAAAAGTAGTAATAACCTTCTATAATAGGTTAAAATCACTGATAGTGTTAGAAAAACTTTAAACCATAAGTGTATATAATTTAAATCCTTTGTTTAAATTTTTTGTATCGATTTTGTTAGACTAGAAGTGTTCATTCGTGTGCTGCAATTGTATACTATCGTTTTGATTGAAACGAAACAGGCATTTGTACAATATTTTGAGTTGAAGCTGACAAAAATAATTAGTAATTGTTGTTGAGCTTGAAAAATAAGCGGGGATGAAGTTGTGTTTGGACTTGAAGTTCAAAAAAGTTATAAGAAAGATGAAAATTTAAGTGTAGATACCAGTATTTTCACTTAAAATACATCTTAATAGCATCATTTTAATTACAGCTAAATCTCTTGATAAGGTGTAATTCATAATCTGGTAAAAACTAACGTGCTGTCACAGGTTAAGTTCACTGAATTTCTTTACACTGTGTATAGCGTATATAACTTAATCCTATTTTAATATTTTCACATGAAATTCAAATAGTGAAGTATTTTCAAATAATGACTTGTGTTCGATTATTGCACCAAATATTAAAGAGTTATGCTGTCAATCTCTTTAACAGCTTAAATTTAACAAGTTAGTCTGAATTAAATTTTAGAACAATTGGTCCATTAAGGTGCAACGATTTAGTGCAAAATGAGAGAAAGATAGAACTTTAGAAGTGCTTCCATGTTTTTTACTTGGTCTAAGTAGGATACAAATTCCAAGAAATTAAAAAAAAACTATTTTCTTTTGACAAAATTGAGTAAACGTTTTGCTTTGGTTTTTAGTGGTAGATTGTGATTTTCCTCAGTATCGATCATTGTAAGTCAATTCTTGTTTTTGATTTAGTCCAAAAAAAAGTATGTGCAACAAGCTAAATGCCTTTCTGAGTCCTTTTTTTAAAATGTAAAATTGGGATGTAAATAATGTACAATTGTACATGAGTTTTTGTATTTTATTACCTCCTTAAGTTTTGTACAACTTCTGGATGCTTTGTTAATAAATTATCATTGCTTCATCCAACAAAAAAGGTGCAGAATTGTTGCAAACTTTCACTTCGAAACTTGATATCTTCAATTAAACTGGAATCTACTTTTTCTGAACAAATGTATTAGTCTCTTTAACCTCCAGCCTTAACTCTTTTACAATCCAAAATAATTTGTCTGTTCTCTATAAATCAACGGGAACAAACTAGTATATTGAAATATTGACTGTATCACAGTTGTTGACCAGAAATAGTTCTGAAGAAAGATATGCTTTAGTTGATATAATCATTATGCCTCCCTAAAGAGAAATTGTTATTGTATATTTAATTTTTGACTTTATGTATTTTGATTATCTGGAGGATTTGTCATAATCGTGTAAATTTTCTCCTTACAGTTTATCCTGTGTCTCTGGCTTTGAGTTTTGGCTTCTCTCTTCATTGTTTAGTGGAAGCACCAAGTCGCTCTGGATAGGATTGGAGGCTTCTTCTCTGCTTTTCTTGTCCTTTGATCAGAATTTACTGCATTATTTGCTTCTCTATCGGTGTTGAAGTGATGGATGCGTTCTCAGCCATGCTTTCTTCTTAATTTCTATCTTGAAATCCATTTGTTATGCCCTTTGCATCAATTTGCTTTTTGATAGTTGGAGAGATCATTAAAAGAATGGATATGTTGCTTTTGACTTCAACCGAGCCCCCAATGAAGCGCAGAGCTGGTTTGTTTATAGTTCAGGCTGGACGAGGATCATATCGTGGAAGTTAGTCAGCGATTTGATGGTAAATTTTGTTGCTATTATCTGAATTGTTGGAGCTTTTGATTTATTATTTAGAATAAAGAAGAATGAGAGCTGCTTCCTTGAGGCATTTCCTGCAAAGCCTCTGCTCCAAACCTCCATGGAACTACGCAGTGTTCTGGAAGCTTCAGCACGAGTACGCTACGTAAGTTGTTTCTTCTGCCTATTCCAGTGTGACAGCTCAGTTTCCTATCTAGTAAAACAAGAAGAGAAAAAAGAAAAAAAGAGAAGTATATTTCCGAGGAATCTGAATTATTTTCTGGTTGGCAAGCATATGTTTCGCTAGCCAGCTTACTTTATTTGGATCACATGAAATTCCAACGGAAGAAAATACAAATGCTATACACCTTTTTGATGACATCCATCTTCTTGTATATGCAAACTCATTCTATTTCTTTTGCAGCCTGCAGTATGGGCGTCTCAATGTATTTGTTTAATATTTGTCTTATTTGTCTTTCTACATATTGTTTTCCCTTTGTATCGTATTGTTGGAATTCCTTTTGCCCTTGTTTTTCCATGAACTGAATTAAAAATGTATTGCATTAGCAGCATTTCGCTAGAGCAGCTTTTTGTTTTTTTCGAGGACTTGGTCTTAGGTGGTTTGTAATCTGTGTACAAGCTGAATGGCTGAAACTGGTCGCTCACTTACATTGGCTCGACTTATTTTGGCAGGATTTTGACATGGGAAGATGGATATCTGGACATTCCTTGTGCTAGAGAACCTTACAGAAGTCTAATAGGCAATTATTACAGCAAAACCTTGAATGAGTTATTCCCAAACTGTGGATCAAGATCACATAATGGAAATTTGGGTGAACATCCAATTGGCTTAGCCATGGCTGAGATGTCAAGTGCTTATCACGTTGCAGGAAAAGGGTAGATCATTGATTTCTTTCTCTTTCTGGCTTCTGTTATTTCTTGAATTTGTTATAGTAGCAATAATTAGGCATTCATAAAAAATGACTTTAGCTTGCTAACATTTTCGCTAGATGTTGTGGCTGGAGGTAAAAGATTCAGGCCATAGATATTGTCCTCCAATTTTTCATAGTGTCACTCTAAGACTGTAAAGTTTCTCTAGGGAAGCTACTGCTCTGAAAGAGCGTAATCCCATAAAGTTGTGTTGGCCATTTCATCATCATGTAAATGTGGTTTCTTTAGCTTCATTCTTTGTTTTGTTCGAACAAAGTATAGCCAATTCCACGTGTCTTATCAAAAGTCCCTTTTTCGTCCAACTTTTCGATCTTTCCATTCATTCCTTGTCTGCCCTTCTTCCCTGATTCTTCCCATTCTACCAACGAATTCTCTATAATAATTTGTAAATTTAGATCAGCTAATTTTCCTCAGATAGCACCTGTGCCAGTGGAGATTTCTCGATTGCAAAATGTACCAAAATCTTGCTTTTCTTGGTGATGGAAAGTGAGTGTATGCCAAAGGGAGTCACAAATTGTTGAATGTATTATACTGGTACTGTTGAATAAACTATCAAGTGGGTAAACACAGAAAACTAGCTCCGTGTAAAAACAAAAAGGAAAAAAAAAGTGACTGACTTAGCTTCTCCTAATAAACTGCTAATGTTTGTGATTAAGACGACATTTGTGACTTATCGAGTGTGCATCATCTTAAAAAAGGTAACCCCATGCTTGTTGGAGGGAAAAGAGAAAGAAGGGTCTAGCCAAAACCATGATCTTTGTCAGAAGCAAATGTGCTTACCATTTATCTCTTATAGACAGATCAAGAATTTACCCGTGCTTGAAGCCTGTTTTATGGAAAGATCAGAATGAATATAACTACGAATAACTGTTGCACACATTTCAGATCCGATATGCCACCACATTGGATGAGTGAAATCTATACTGATCTGTGAATTTCTGCAATCAAAACCAACATTTTCTCTCTATTCTTGATGGTTGTTTAAGCTACCAGTTACATAATTTACCTGGCTTACTCCTAGATGTATGGTCAAGTTTGGATCCCCATTGCATGGTTATCATCTTTATACTTAACCATGATCCTGATAAGCTGAGAGCTACTTTTTGTAGTCCATCTCCTTTGCTTGTATGAGACCAAGAGTCAACTATAATGTTTTTATTATATATGTCTTTTGTTGAAAATGAAACAGGGTGGTTGGTGAAGTGGCATCTTTGTGCATCCCACGCTGGATTTCTTCTGACAGGATAGCACCTGCAGAGCTCAGCTTTGGTTCTGTTGCTGAGGTATATATGACGTTTGACATTTTCGCTTCTGGACAATGTAGTTCATTTGATTAACTTTTTGTCCTTTTCTCAATTGAGAGGAGCCCATGTTTCACTTAAACACTCTGTTAATGAGGCCAAAATTGATGTAGCTTTGCTGTTAATTTTCTACCCCGCCCCCCCCAACCCCAC
>MCJB01052841.1:67528-124988 GCA_002018475.1 Nicotiana obtusifolia | reverse complement strand
ACCCCACCCTCAATTAGCCGGATAAAGTTTTCCATTCTTTTTATAGTACTGGATAAAGTCTCCGTGTGACCTATGGGTTCGAGCAATGGAATCGGAATCAGCCATTGATGCTTGCAGTAGGGTAGGCTACCTACACCACCTTGGGGTGCGGCTCTTTCCCGGAACCTGCGTGAACGCGGGATGCTTCGTGCACCGGGCTACCCTTTTTTGATCTCTTTGCATAACCTTTCTTCTTTAATGGTAGTTGTGGATAACTAATTTGGAGCTCTCCTGTTAATGTACAACAAAGTGATTTTTAAAACTTATGGATAATTAATTTCTCAAATCTACTTCTTGGATTGAAGCGTAGTTGATAAATTGAATGATTGAAATTTGTTGCAGTGTCCAGATGAGTGGCTGCTTCAGTTTGTTGCTGGCATTAAGGTGAATTCATTTAGCATGCTTAAATTTGAGGCGGTTTTATTCATCTTTTGTGTTTACAGTATTCCTTAAATTAATCATTAACATATCTTTCTTTTTCAGACTATATTGCTGGTACCTTGTATTCCTCACGGTGTTCTGCAACTAGGATCAATGGAAACGGTATGTCATTTTTGATATCATGATATTTTCAATATTGCAGGACTTCATTGGATCTGTTTCTGCCAAATGCCAATGTGATTTTTGAAGTTGTGTGTGATACTTATCTAATGGAAACTTAAGCAGCATATGTAACTTTAGCATAATATTTCATCGTGATTTCTAAGCTTTGGGGTGGCCATAGAACTACATGATGTCTCATTTACTTTTTCTTTCTCTTGCATCGTATATGTGGTTACATGTTGTGGTATCTTCTTACAGTCATTCACACGATACTGTATTTCTTTCAAAAAATCAGGTAGCTGAAAACGTGGAGATGGTTACCAATCTTGCTGGAGAACTTGATGCCCATTTCAAATTTGTGGAGAACTTATTACCTGGTGGAGGAAACAGTGAATTTCTTCTACAGTCTAGTCTCTCAGAGAGTTTGAATATACTATCTGAAACTACCACAAATAAGGTTAATGAAGATGATTTAGCTGCTAATATAGCAATTCTGAAAGAATACAAGTTATTAACTGCATTTCCGATGACTTCATTAATTGAGGTTCAACATCCCTTCCAATTATCTGGACAAAACATGCGAAATGTCCTTGAGAATGCCAATGAAAGCAAAATTGGTAAGTTCGATGAAAACATGCCAAATGTCCGCAAAAATGCAAATGAAAGCAAAATTGAAATGCAACATGCAGACATGATTAATCTAGTGAAGCAACTCAATCATGAATATTCTGATGATAATAAATCAGGGATAACAGAAAACAGCTTGGATAGATCTTCTTGCCATGTAAAAGATGTAGATACCTTTTCTTACTCTAGCTGCAATGTCGTCGGTGGAGTTAATGCTTCCAATGAGCTAGATTTTTACTTTGACGGAGACGTGCTAGATCGACAATCTCTTGGAATGGATTGCAGTGACACTATTCTCGGAAACCCAACAGAATGTGAACTATACAAAGCCCTCGGAAGTACAATTCACAACAACTTATCTGCCTTAAGCGAGAATGCTGTTAGCAAATCCATCTATACTGCTGATCCTATGTTTAATATTGAGCCATCTTTTGGGGAATCTAATGGATGGCATCTGAAAGAAGATAATGCAGAGAATCTTCTGGAAGCTGTAGTTGCCAGTTCACTCAACAAAATGACTGGTCTGGAATCGTTAAACATGCCATTAGGAAAACCTGTTCCTTTCTGCAAAAGGAAAAATCAATCTACAGAAAGTGCTTTGGTTGGAGACAACATAGTTACATGGAGCTCTCTTACATCGGCTTCTGCTGGGGCAGATAGATATGCTTTGACTAACTGTTCGCCTTCTGCTTCTTCATTTGATTGTGTTGTCAGTGCATTTAATGAGGGTCAGCATCAGTCGAAAGTCTTTAGCTCTCCGAGCTGTCGTAAGGAGTCAAAAATATCTAATACCAACAAGAAAAGGGGACGGTCTGGTGATAGTCATAGGCCCAGACCACGAGATAGGCAGTTAATTCAGGATCGGCTTAAGGAGTTGCGACAACTTGTCCCTAATGGCGCCAAAGTAAGTGCTAATTTCACCTTAGTTCTATTAGGGTACTTTCCTTGTACCTTGGCTTAAAATAACTTTTGGTTCCCCACTGCAGTGTAGCATTGATGGTTTACTACATAAAACCATAAAGCACATGCTGTTTCTGCGAAGTGTTACCGATCAGGCTGATAAACTAAGGTGCCAGGCTCAGAAAGAGGTAAGCATTCCATGGTTCGTATAGCTATTTATTATGTACTTAGTTGTTTTTGTTGGTAATTGTTTCTTTTTTGAAGTTTTATTAAAAATATTATGGCAAAACCGCACCCTCTTTCTGGTGCTATTATTATGAGTAAACAACTAGAAAGCAACTACAAGAAGGAATGCAGTGCGGTCTGTCTTCAGATAAATTCATATCTATTAACAATAAGATAAAGAAACAGGCCCATGAATGCAATACCACACTCTTTTTCTGCGGGTCCAATATTTCGTCAGGTCTTAATTTCATTGATCCATAAATGCACGGCAGGTAGCCTGTGACAAGAGCCTCCAATCACCTGAAGTAAAAACTAGTGATCAACGAGGCACCAGTTGGGCTCTAGAATTGGGAAGTGAGGACCAGATATGCCCTATAATGGTCAAAGATTTGGAGTACCCTGGACACATGCTTATAGAGGTATATCATATGGCTTCTTCACTAGTCCTAGATTCTTTTTACTTTTTGGTGTCTAAAAGAATCTCCTGATCTGGGACCACAACATGATCCATATTATGAAATGACATATGTTTCAAACAGATGATGTGTGACGACCATGGACGCTTCTTAGAAATCTCTGATGTTATTCACCGTTTGAAGCTGACGATTTTGAAGGGTGTGATGGAAAAGCGTCCAGAGAGCACCTGGGCTCAATTCGTTGTTGAGGTAATCCGTCTGTTCATAGATTTTACCTTACACAACTTAACTCCATTTTCGGAATGGATAAGCAACACTAATTTACTCCATTGTAGTTAATTTTCGAACTTGATTAACAAGATCAGGGAAATGGCAGTATACATGTACCGAAATATTTTTTTATACTTGCTTACAGGCCTCAGGAAGCTGCCATAGACTGGATATCTTCTGGCCGCTGATGCAGCTCTTACAGCAGGTTCCAAGTTCTATTTCGCGCAACATGTAGTTGGTTTATTAAATCACAAAGAGATGTGATGATTGGAGCTATTGAACCTCGTCTATTGTTGATATACCGCTATGAACATGTGATAGATATGCCGTATGCGACATGTGATTTTCGTATCAAGGTTGAGGCCTTGAATTCTATTATTTGTAACTAACAAATTGCATCTGTTAGTTTACCATGAACGTGTGATATTATTATGTAACTATGTGAATTTATGAAGGTTGAACCTCCTGGTTTTAACGAGGCTAGTATTATACTCTCTCCGGTCTCTAATTTCTGTAGCACTCCGTTAACTTTTGTCCATACAAAAATAATAATCTCTGGACCTATTTTCTTTTAATTCTTTTTCAAAAAGAATAAATCTTTATTAAATTTAAAAAGAATAAACTCTTGACTTTATCCTTGACAAATTTTTATGATTACACAAATGTTATGGTATGTTTAAAACCAAAAGTCTAATAACATTTAGTTAAGTCTTGTGTTTTTTTTATAAACAATTGCTACACTCTAGAGAGCACCCTTCTCCCGAAGTTATAGATTATTTTGCTCTCTCAAACGTCCTAGTATACTTGACTTGTTCATCTATGTCGGTTTAGGGTATGATCAATTCACCAAGAGTATCATCCTCCCAATTCATAGTTTTTTTCTGGAACTTTATCACACAGATCTTATGGCATATTTTTAAGGCTCAAAGTCTTTAAAGTTTTCTTTTCTTTTCTTTCATAGATAATCAAACTGTTACATAAACTGAAACACGAAAATACCACATTTCTATGATTAAAAATAAATTAATTTTGTTTCCATCTTTTACCATTAATTTAACATTGTAATATGCAGTATGTAAAGACATTTTATGCATATTCATCTTATGTGTTGAAATTCCTTCTTCCTCGGACTCTGTATCCAATCAAACAAGACCAAACAAATTAGAAGATATACTTTTAATAAATATGTGCCACTTCAAACATATGTTAAACAAGTTGTTTAGTTAATTTTTTTTAAAGAGATGTTTAAGAATCTGTTAGTTGTTTGGAGGTAGTGGCAGGAGGAGTTGAGGAGCCGGCAGCGGCAAAGGAAGCGACATATAATGGACTTCAAGGAATTGAATAAAATTCATCCAGCAACATAACTATATTTCATCTACTCCGAAACAGAAATTACAATCAGAAGTTCAACCAATTCCAAAACAACACCTTAACTACTAAAGTTTATCTACTGAATTCAACAATTCAAAAATGTAATTAAGAACAACAGAACGTCTACTAATCCCGCCAGACGGATTCAACATTAGCTCTGTGACCCAGTCTAATACTTCAAGAGAACATACATGAAGTGGAGATCAATTCGTAGATCTCAGTGAAAGCAGTAAGAAAAATGGTGGACACTGAAAACTACAAATTCACTATGGAAAGAATTCATGCAAGCATTTTTTTTTTTTTACGATAATCATCCATCTAGCGCTCAATGGACTTCTGGCCAATCTCGAAACTCTTTGCAGTATTAAAGAGGAGGTGGATAACAACATATTATGGAGCATTGATGCAGGAGATGTGTCCTTTTGGTATGACAAATGGTCCAACTTAGTCCTCTCTATCTACTCATTCAAGATATGAATACACAGAACCAAATAAGGGTAAATGAAGTCCTCATCAATGGGACTTGGGACTGGAGCAGACTTCAAGAGCAGCCAGATGAGGAAGCTTGAAGGAGGATCAAGGATCTGACCATCAAGCTATGCAGGAATAAGGTGGACAAAGCCATATGGATGCCAAGCAATATAGGATAGTTCACAGTTAGCTCTGCCTGGGATACCTTTAGATAGAGAAAGGAATTGAACAGATATATCAGTGGTGTATGGCACAAGGAAGTTCCTTTCAAGATCTCTTTCCTCACATGGAGAGCTATCCAAGATAAATTGTCTATAGAGGATAGAGTTGCAAGATTTGGGATTGAAACTGACCCTATATACCACTGTTGCAACAATAACAATCAAAATCCTATTATTGAGAATGTTGATCATCTCTTCTGCCTGGGAGAACATGCTAAGAAGATATGGAGATTCTTTGCTGGTCCTCTGGGAGTAGACTCTAGTAACATGAACCTCAAAATGCTCTTTCTCAAATAGTGGAACTTCAAGGCTCGCAATTACATTGCTAAACTCATTACCAGAACTCTTCCTCTTATTATTTGTTGGGAGTTATAGAAATCAAGATGCAGCAAAAAGTTTGAGAACATTAGACCCTCCTTTTACAAAACTAAAACTAATATTTTGTTTACTCTTGTGCAGATACTAAGCAACAATTTTGGTAGAGCAAGACTAGGAGAAGATTGACAAACAATATGTATGGCGTGTGAAGCAGTGATAGCGTAGAGGATATCCAAAATAGTCTAGTGGAACAGACACCCCTACAAGTTGTTAAGCTTAACGGTGATGGGAGTTGTATTCAAGGCATGTGTGGTGGAGGAGGCCTGGTCAGAAATAATAAGGGAAAATAGTTATTTTTTCCTACTTTATTCCTCTGGGACCAGGGACTAGCAACTTAGCAGAAGCAACATCGATGCTCTTTAGAATCAAATGGTGTGCTGCAAATGGATATAGGCTAGCTTTGGGAGAAACTGACTCAATGCTCATCACTAGATGCGTCAGAAGAGAATGGAAAGTCCCCTGGAAGATTGAGAGCATCATTACTGAGATCTAGGATTTAGTTGAAGAGCATGGATTTGTTATAGCCATTGTTTCAGAGAAGCGAACACACCTGTTGATAAACTAGCAAGTTTCAGCCATAGTAGTGATATGATCCATGTCTTAAACTCTTTTGATGAACTCCCTAATCAAGTCAAAAGGCTCATCAACATGGATAGATGGAATCTACTGTCATTTATGATCAAAAGAGCCAAATCAGGGCATGTCATATATGACTTACCATAGATTTTATAAAATCATGTACAATTTTGGTTAGGACTAACAACAATAGTCTCAACTCAGTGATCATGTACAAAGTTTGAGATACCAAACTCAATATGTAACTTTTTGCATATAAATGATCAATGGATACAATGTTTTAACCAAAAAAAAGTAGTAAGAAGAACTAAATAGTGACATCAATTACGGAAGAAAAGGAGAAAGTATCTGAGAAGGAAAGGAGAAGAAGGATTCAGATTGAGATACAGAGAGAGAAATAGTAGAGAGCACGAGAGAGTAGTTAACATACCATTTTCCCTGCTATTTCACTCAGTCAGATTTTAGTTATGTAATCCTTCAAGCGATCCTAATCCATTCGATAGAATTAATCAAGACCCTTTACGTCATCCAACTACCATTTGAATAATTCTCATTTTCTGTTTATCCTTTCTCTTAATTAATAGCTAAACGACGCTGTTAAAATCCACCATTGTTGTGTGGATATAGAGGTCAGCTGAGATATCGAAGATGAAGTCTAGAGAGAGACGACGACAACAACAACAACGACAAACCCAGTAAAATCCCACACGTGAGGTCTGGGGAATATAATGCGTACGCACAACTTACTCCTACCTTATGAAAGGAAGTTCCGAAAATTGTATTGAGCTGTGAAATTGAGAAATGAATTATAAAGACTAATCCTCCGTGCTATACACGTGTGTATATATAAACTAATCAACTAACTTTTAATTATATCTAACCTCCTAACAGGCTCTATTAAACTATACTAACAGATACTAACTAATAACTAACTCTAGGTCACTAACAGACTGTCACTCAACCTCTCTCTTGACACATCAGCTTCTTACATCACCTAACTGTCAACTTAACATTTCAACACCCTCCCCCCTCCCCCGTTCAAGCTAGGTGGTGAGAAAATATTCAGCAATCCTAGCTTGGATAATATATGATAATGTTGTAAACTACCAAGCCCCTTTGTCAATACATCTGCTTCTTGTTCATCAATTGGTACATACTCTGGATGTATCATACATTGCTGCACCTTTTCCCTTATGAAATGGCAATCAATTTCTATATGTTTCGTTCTTTCATGAAACACAGGATTGTCGGCTATCTGCATTGCAGCTTTACTATTTGTAAATAACTATATTGGAGTAGGAATCTTGACTTCCAATTCTTTGAGCAGTCTTAACAACGAGACATGTTCCGCCACTGCCAAAGCCATACTTTTGTATTCTGATTCAGCCGAGCTCCTTGCTATTGTGTTTTGTTTCTTCGACTTCCAAGTTATCAATGAACTACCAAGTTTCACCAAATAACTGGTTATTGACTTTCTTGAGTTCGGACAACTTGCTCAGTCTGCATCATAGAACGCCTTCAAAGTTATGTCCCTTTCTGCACTCATTAATACACCAAGGTCTAGCTCATTTTTTACATATCTCACCACTCTATAGGCTGCTCTAGATGTGACTTCTTGGGTGATTGCATGAACTAACTTAAAGTCTACACACTGTATGCTATATCCGGCTTGGATAAGGTCAAATAGAGCAATTTCCCAACCAACCTTTGGTATGCCCTCAAATCTTCTAGTGTCGTATCATCACTGATAATGTAGTGTTGATTATACTCAACTGTTGTAAGTTTCCTGTTTTGCTCCATTGGAGTTAGTGGAGGCTTAGGTCCTGCCAACCCTTGTTCTGTAATCAGCTCTGAGGCATATTTCCTTTGGCATAACAATATTCCCTTCTGTTCAATCCCCAAGAGGTACTTTAGTGTTCCTAAATCCTTCATTTTGAAGTCTTTCTGCAGGGTGTCTTTGGCTTCCTGAATCAGGCCAGCATTATCACCTGTGATGAGAAGATCATCCACATATACAAGTATTATGACTTGTCTGTTGTGTTTCTTCAGAACGAACAGGGAATAATCATGTTTACTTTGCATAAAACCAGCCTTCAGAAGAGCATCAGTGAGCTTTAGATTCCATTGCCTAGATGCTAGCTTGAGGCCATAAAATGATTTGAGTAGTCTACACCTTTTGTTCCCCCCTTGACTGCCAAATCCAGGTAGCATTTGTATATAAAACTCTTCTTCAAGATCACCTTGAAGAAAGGTATTGTAGACATCCATTTGGAACAAGTCCCATTGATTCATGGCTGCCAAGGCAATCACAGTCCTGATTGTCACCTTTTTGACTACAGGAAAAAAGGTCTCCTGATAGTCCAAACCTTCTTGTTGGCTATATCTCTTGGCAACCAACCTTACATTGTACCTCTCTACTGTACCATCTAACTTGTGCTTGATTTTGTAAACCCACTTGCACCCAGTGGAAACCTTTCCTTTGGGAATAATAACTACTTCCCATGTGTTATTACTTACCAAAGATCTATCTCATCCTGCATAGCTTCAATCCACTTCTGATCCTTCATTGCCTCATTATAGGATTTAGGTTCAATAGTTGTGGATACTGCAGCAAGGTAGGATTGATAGGTACTACTCAGAGATTCATAGCTTAAGTAGCTTGATATGGGATACATGCATGTTAAAGATGATGCCTTCATAGTTGGGCAAACATAGTCCTTGGACAAAGTGGTGGCCTTGATCCTCTGCCAGTCCTTCTGAGCTGCAAATCTGAAATTCCCTCATTGGCTATGTCAGCGTCCTGCTCCAATTGTTGGACTAGAATCTCCTCACCAGCAGTGTCTGGTAGTTGTTCTAATATTTGAGCTTAGTCATGATTGATTGCTTCTTGATTTTCAGCAGGTGGTTATTCCATTCCTTGAACTGGAGCATGATGTTGCTGAGCTGAAGTCTGATCTGTTGGCTAAGTCAAAAAACGGAGGAGGACTTCTTCCTTCCTTCATCAACTGGAATGGAAAAGTATCTTCTCTAAATATTACATCCCTGCTAACAAAGAATTTCTTTTTCCTTCAGGTTGTATAGTTATATATCCTTTCTGAGATGTTGAGTAACCGATATGTACTGTTCTTATGGCCCTAGGAAGGAACTTATCATTTTTGTCAGTGACTGTGGCAAAACAACCAATGCTCCTTAAGTGAAGTAGTGAATGGGGTGATTTATGGAAGACTTCATATGGTGATTTACCAACCAAAACAGAAGATGATAGTCTATTTGTCAAATACACAGCTGTCAACACACAATCTCCCCAAAAATATAGTGGAACACTTTCCCTGCAACCTTATTGCTTTTGCTACCTCTAAAATGTACCTATGTCTCCAATACTCTATTTTGCTGTGGAGTGTGTGGACAGCTACTCTAGTGTAATATACCATTTTCTGACAAGAAGTTGCACATTCAGGGCTAAAATATTCAGCACCATTATCAATTCTGAAAGTTTTGACATTATGATTAAATTATACATACACCATTTTCACAAAAGCTTTCAGAAGCACAAGTGTATCACTTTTTAATTTTATTAACAAGACTCGAATCATCTTAGAATGATCATCCACAAGTGTTAAAAATTATCTATTTTTATTTTAAGTAAGTACCTTATAAAGCCCCCAAATGTCTACATGCAATAGCTGAAAAACAACCTCGGCTCTAGCGGTTCTATGGGGTAAAAATTTCCTACTCTGTCTTGCCAATGGACAGACAGTACAATTATTGAAATTGCAATTAACAGACATCTTATTCTTCATAAAGACTATCTGCCTCATTACTCTAGCTAGTACATGTCCAAGCCTTCTGTGCCACATATGACTATCTGTAGTTGCATCCTCTGCTAAACAACTCTGAATCTGCTGTGTGAACTTGTTTGTGTTTGATCCATCTGGGAGGAGGAGATAAAGTCCACCATTTTTCTTGCCAATCCACTTCACCTTCCGAGTGCATAGGTTCTGAAACACATAGAACGATGAAAAGAAAAACACTGAGCAATACAACTCTTTAGTTAATTTTGAAATTGACAATAAGTTGTATTTGAAATCAGGCACACACAGAATATTGTGAAATTGAATCACCACCTGTAATGCTACATTTTTCTTGATAAGAAACTGGTACTGACTTACCATCTGGTAGATGAACACCACACCTTTTAGAACCAGACAATCTAGTTATATCAGTCAACAAATTAATGTTTGAGGTCATATGGTTTGTTGCCCCAGTATCAATGATCCAGTGATTTTCACAAGTTTAAATCAACTGTAAATCAACATTACCTGCTATGTTTGCTGCAAACTCCTCTCCTTTGTCGAGATCCAGCAACTTCATTATCTGATTGTACTGCTCATCAGTGAAGTAGTTGTGCATCCCCTGCTTTGCTCCATATTGATTAACATTCTTGGTTGCCTGAAACACATTATCCTTTGCATAAAAGTTGTCATCCATAGCTGCATTGGCCTGTCGATATTCCTACTTCTTCTTCCCTTTAAAGCTAGGTAGATAGCCTACCAACTTGTAGTAGGTATCCTTAATGTGGCCTTTGTTTCTGCAGTATTCACAGTACAAATTACCATATCTTTTGGATTTCTATGGAATATCCCTAGAACTCATCAAGGCAATGGAGTCATTCACTGATATACTAGACATGCAAACTTTCCTTTGGCTTTCCTCATGTATCAGCATAGCATTTGCGCGACTCACATTTGGTGATGGGGACATGAGTAGTATCTGGCTTCTAATGGCACTATAACTCTCATTTAACCCATTAGAAATTGAAAAGGCTTCTGTTGTTCTAGGTGAGTTATGAAATTCTTAGATCCAAGAGTCACATGAAGAGTTGGAATTAGGGCACTATACTCATCCCACGGTAACTTGAGCATAGAATGATAAACTGAGATATTAGAAGTACCTTGAGAGACTGTGAAAATTTCTCGATGAAGATTATAGATATCCATTAATCTTGTCGAAGCGATCTTGTAGATCCTTCCACACTTCATGAGCATTATTGGCATAAACTATCCCATTCACTAACTCCGGCGACACAACATTCATAATCCAGGTCAAAACTGTAGCATTGACACGCTTCTATTCCCCGCCGCCTACGTCAGTAGTAACTTGAGCTTTGGTGCATGTACTAGATATGAAACCTAGTTTGCGTTTAGCTCGTAATGCAATCTTAATTGCTGTGCTCCAAACTGAATAATTCTCACTCCCTATAAGTCAAAATGAGATTATCACATTTCCTGGGGCGTCTGACAGTTGTAGATACATCGGACGTCGAGGATTGTCTATATCCAGAGCAGCCATTGTAGATCTGCTTCGAAATATTAGGGATTTCAGAAGATACAAGAATTGATTGAGAGATTTTCTCAGCACTTCACAGAAACAATTCTAAAACCAAAATTCTAGCTTCAATTGATCCACTCGAGCTCTGATACCACGTTAAAATTCACCATTGTTGTTTGGATATAGAGATCAGCTGAGATATTGAAGATGAAGTCTAGTGAGAAATTTTTTTGGAAATTGTATTGAGCTGTGAAACTGAGAAATGAATTACAAAGATTTCCTCAGTACAGTACACGTGTGTGTATATATATATATAGAGCTAATTAGCTAACTTTTAATTATATCTAACCTCCTAACCGACTCTGTTAAACTATACTAACTGATGACTGACTCTAGGCTACATTCTTCACTCCTCAGCTTCTTACATCACCTAACTGTCAACTTAAAATTTCAACAAACGCCGCGTTCTTTAATGAACTCATGTCCAGTCCATTACATGTCAATGGAGAATAATGGGGGTAGGAGAGGCGGCGGAGGGAAGAAAGAGGAGTACGTCATTTTGTATAAAATAGAATACTTTAGAAATTTTAATGTGTCATTAATAATAATTAAAAAAGAGTATCATATCCAAATTTTAAAACTCCGAGTCTCTGACTCTTAAATAAAAGCTTCAAACGGCTCTTCTAATTCAACACCCCTATGCAGCTTTAAATGCTTCTCTTCGACCCAGTCATCGCCTTCTCCTGCAGCCACGTTGAAGCGTTACCTGATTCTTCAGATCGCCACCCTTTTCTTTAACATGCTAAGATAATCATCCATATCATCTACGACTCTAGAAAAATCATACCTGTCTAAGATAACTTGTCCAAGGTAGTCATTGTTTAAACATGCAACTTGAGAAAAGCTCACACAGAAATTATGAAATACATCAGATTTAAACTCGAAGAGAATAGGTCAGTTAAATATATGTTACATTCAACATACTGTACATTGGTTCAACAAATACTGCAGCTCTAAAAAAATTGTCTCCAAATGTCTCTGGAATCCTGAAAATGAACCTGAGAATTGAGAGAGAGATCCAGGTGACCACATGCCACGCCCTGATGCTGATCTTGTGCAAATTCACCGTCAGTGGGTTACTTAAACAACAGAAGTTCTCTCCAAATACTGGGCAGATCACTGATGGCTTTGAGCAAGTAACAGTGTGTGCCACCACCCACACGCTACATTTTTTGGGGTACAATCATCGATGGGTACTTCACAAGGATTGTTACGGTCAATTGTATCACTTAGGCCAAGCTGGAAAGAAAAGCAAAAGGTTAGATTGAAAACTCAATGTAAATTTTTTTAAAGAATAATAATCTCTCACATACCTGACCATACTTGTTCCATCCCCAGCTATACACTTTGCTGTCCTCTAAAGGTTAAATCAAAAGGTATCTTTAGATACTAACATATAGCAAACGGATAATAGAGATACTAACGTGTTACCCTACTACTAGTGACAGTTTAGCAATATTAGACATATTATTGTTTTACTAGTAGTAATAGTTTCACAATAATAGACATATTTAAGTGCTAGTTGCTTCCTATTGTTTAATTCTTGCCGCAGCTGTTCGATTTAACACACATTTGATAATGACCAACAGGAAATATGGTGTACCACATGGGTAAGACACAAGTATATTCAAACTCACCGTCAAAAAGTATACTTTGCTACTCATAAAATTCCAAAAATTCAGATATATATTCGGACAAGACTAATTAGTCATAGTTATGTAAACAATTGCATGTACTGAACAATATCTCCACCACAGATCACCACAAATGGAATAGGTGTGTGAGATCAAACTAAGTGAACTAAAGTTGTCCTCTATGAACAAAAAAGAACTCAGGTTGTCGAGTGGATTAGAGGCCAAAATGCACTTCATCTTCTTGATAGTCTCGACACTTACCTGTCATTATGGCACTATGACGAGCTCCACAAGACACTACTTTGGCATTCTTGTTTTCCAGTATTGGGGCATCCACAAGCCTAGGTGATGTCTGTAACAGAAATCTCCTGTTGAGTTTCTAGTGCCCTCAAACCATAAGGTTTAGAATAATGCAGCTGCAAAACTGCCAATATATAAGGAATTATATGGTCTAACTAATTGGCAGTCAGAAATTGACAATTATCTCTTATCCCTCAAGTGCTAGGTATATTTAAAGCCACCACTTCTGGTTGAAAGTTTCTGGACTGTGATTTCAACAAATCCTACTTCTTGGCACATCTCATGGTACGACTAGCCAAATTCTTAGATGACATCATAATTCAACCTCAACTAGATATTACTATTGGACATTGAAACTGTTGAGTCCACAAACAAGAGTTTATTAGAAAGACACGAAACAAGTGATAAATCTTGGACGCACCTCTGCATGGTCCGCGCCAGTACCTAGACCCAATTGGCCAAACTGATTTCCCCCAAAAGTATACACACGGCCATGATCACATAAGCACACAGAATGCCATAGTCCACCTGCCACGGCTTCTATTCTAGTGTTCAATAGAGAAGAGACACAAGTTGGCCTCAGCACGTCATTTGTATTACCTAGTCCACACTGAATACAACGAATGAGACTAGAGGACTTACAAAGAAAAGCAGTGAACAGTGAACCAGGCACACCAAGTTGAAATTGCTGGTGTATATTTTCTGGTGTTTTAGATCAATTTCTTACAAGATACAACAAGATTACAATTGTCTGCTTGTTTGAAAAAAAAAACGATATCAAGTGGCGGAATTCTATTCCGGCAACAAAACATATATCGACAACGCTATAAGCAAGATGCGACCTGGCTATGATATTTCCTTGCTCAAGATTAATCAATCTTTCTAATGCTGAAATTGTAGAGAATAGCATGTGAAGAGTTCTTTTATGGATAAGAGGACAAGACATGCATCGCATTTGAAGTGTGATGATATAAACACTCACCTGCCCATACAATCCCCAGCCAAATGTAAGCAGCACCCCAGCATCTGACAATTGAAACAAATGCCCATGTGAGCAGAAAGATAATCCAGGATGAAGTATCATTTTAATTTCAAGGAGCAAAAAGTAAAGACAATGATTTGGGATGGAGTCTCACTTTGTTGTAAACGGAGTAACTCGAAGCCATTCAAACTTGAAAACCTTAAACATATTTCCAAAAACATTCTTCTTTTCTTCTCACAATGTGAAACTTAAATTTGTAAAGTGCCCTTATTAAAAGATATTGGACCCTATGTGATCAGCAGAAGTACTAAAACTGAACTCAGTGCTAACCTGTAATTACTGCACTATGCCGACCACCACAAGCAATTCTCTTCATGTAGCTCCCCAAAGCTTTACGTGTCTGACTCCCTGGGGTAATGCTTCCTTGAGGACTCCCAAGACTCCAGTCTGCTCCATGTGAAGACGTATCCAGACATGGTATAAGATGAGGGGTAGCCACTATTTTAATCCTGGAGCCTAAGCCAAGCTGCCCTTCACCTCCATAGCCCCAACCCCATACCTGTCCCACATCTAAATCCGGCAAAAATATGATGCATCAGGTGTCTTGCTTTACATTAAAGTTCTTCCATATCTTCGTACTTCATAAGACCTACAAAACTATATGGCGTAACCACAAAGTAACCGACTTCACTTCCAAAATGACAGTAACAGGCTACAACGTGCATGGAGGAGTGAAGTTACCTGACAATGCTAATGTGTGGCGCCCTCCTGCAGCAACTGAGGTTATCTTCACACCAGGATCCAGTTCTACAATACAAGGTGGTGCAGAAAGGGATTCGTCAGCAGGTGGTGGGCTTTCGAGTTCTTGTTTAGCTGTCACCGTTCTTCTCCTCTTTGCAGTTTCTTCAGCTTTTTTATTATCTTGGTGAGCGACTGAACTACCAGTTAACTTGGAGCCTTGAGACGGAGGGCTCTCTGCAAAAATTAGTCTTTGTAGTATTGGTTAAGTCTCCAGAGATAAAAATGCAGATGAACTTGCCAAAATCTTAACTGTTTCAAATTGGAAACCCAACTTCCATTACCTTGCTCAGTTAATACTGAACTTTCTTTCCGAAAAGCATCCCCTTCAACACTTCCTCCAGCAGCGAAATTTGCAACAAGCTTGGAAGAAGGCACGCATTCTTTCCAGCCCCATGTGTATACATCATTCTTTTCTGTACAGAAATATAACTATTTTATAACTATATGTCTCCGCTATCTTTCTTATGGTTTGAAGTAGAAAACAAGAAAAGAAAAGAAAAGAAAAGAAAAGAAATGAGATTGAGAAGGTTCCTGCAAATAACATTCTGAATTAGCTGAAGGGTGACTGACAGCTCAGAAAGACTGGGCAACAGTATATCACCTGTAACAGATACAATATGTGCCCAACCAGCTGCAGCTTTCACGATTGGATCATCAGTTGGAAGCGGAAATGGCTCTGGAGTCTCCTTGATAAATGCAGTAATGAAAGAAGATAGCAACATCAATTTTAAGTGATCTATATAAACGAGTCCACACAAGAGAGATTTGCCACAATACCCCATGTTTTCCTGAAGTCAAGTAGCTTTGGCCTTGATCATCTGCAGAACCCCACGTGATAATTTTTCCAGACCCTGCTGCCAATTCATCAAACTGTTAGAATTATGTATATAAGTATGCTTAGTCCCACATTGAAATAGGAGTAGTATGTATTGTGTAGAGTATAATTATAAATGGGGATCCTTGTATTATAGTATGTGCATTAATAGTATAGTTTTCCTGTGCTAGTTCTCACACAAATAATACATAGTTAAACCACATAAAATCAACGGTCGTGGAGCTGTCGTCATTTTCAAGAAGTAAATCACCGAGAAGATGTGGAGAAAGGAATGAGATTGGAATGGACAGAGAGATCCAGTGTGGAATCTTTCATTTTTTATTCTCAAGATGATGTCCTCTGCCCCATGTTAAATATACAAAAACAGTGATCAATGGAGGCTGGAAAATCAATCAAGGCCCTGTAACTCAAACATAAGTGTTCATGATGGAACACTAATCTCAAAGCACAAGGATTAGTTGTTTTCCCTTGGTAGGTGCAATTCCAACTGTCTCTTATAGCTTGTGTATATTCATAGACAGCTTACAAAGAAGCATCTCTCTCTTCTGACAAGCAACAATGCTCTGCTGAGTTGTGCTTATGTGAACTGCAATTCTTATCTTATGATAGTAGACATTGATGACTCAACGGACAAGGATTAGTTGGTTAGTGTTGGTCAGATGCAATTCCGACTGTCTGATATGGTATTATAACTAGTATCTCTTCATCAACACCTTGAACAAAAATGCATCTCCCTTCAAAGTTTTACCTCTATTATTTTGCTAGCATTCCTTATCACATACTTATCGTAATACAGCATGTACAGCAGTAACTGATTGGGAGGGTGATCAGATGTCATGATGTATCAGTAATCATGATGTATACATTATAATTATTATGTATCAATGACACTTGGGTGTCAAGACGAGTCACCAAGGCTTACAAGCTCACTTATGTTTTGAACATTCTTCATATGATGCTTTGCATGTTTATGTTATATGAAGCATTACATTGAAAATGCGAAATTTTCTTTAAAAAATTTGATTCAACTTTTAGAGGCAGTTTATTTGACAAACTGAATTTTATGCTTGCCCCATGCTTTTATGTCATACAGATTCTGTCAGTCTCGAACACCAGAGTTGAGCACCACATCCATAATTTCAGCGGTAAGCCCCATACTTGACCCATTGTGGCACCTTTTGTTCTTCCTTTCTTTGACATTGTAGGGTTATCTTCTGTCACGAATTCATATTATTGTAGTCTTAAGAAGCTCCATGACCACTTGTGGGTAGATATTAGTTTTGGAATAAACACATATGTCGCCTCATAATGACACCTCTCTTGATATGGTTAAGAGGGTGTTTGGCTAAACTTATAAGCCGGTCAACCTGACTTATAAGTACATTTTGATTTATCTATGCGTTTGGTAAACACATAAAGTGCTTATAAGCTAAGTACTGAAAAAGCCCAAAACAACCAAAAGCCAATATTTGGTCACCCTACAATAACGGTTTTCAGCTTATAAGCACTCTTGGTTTGACCGTAATTTTTACTATTTCATCCTTACAAAACAAGGACAACAATAACTACGCCTCAGTCCCATACAAGTTGGCGTCGTTTATATGAATGCTCGCTTCTAAGCTCAACTAATATCATCATCATACCAAATACAGTAAAAGTGAAAATAATAATAATAATAATAATAATAATAATAATAATAATAATAATAGTAGTAGCAGTAGTAGTAGAAGAAGAAATTCCCTAACAAGTTTATACCCTAATAATAATACTAGTAGAAATTCCCTAACAAGTCTATACCCTATTCTCAATTAGTAGATATCACCTAAATGGATCTTTTTCTTCCATAGTTCCATTGTGTCCTATCTTTAGCAAAATTTTGCATTGATTCTAAGGATTGGTAAGTCTCTCAAGACAATTATCTTCCATGTGATTTTAGCTCTATCCCATTCCCTTTAAACATCTTCATTCACCATTATTCCAAACCTACGAACCGGTAGTGTTATTAAAGGCGCGCGCTTAAGCCCTGAAGCGAGGCTCAAAAGATGTTGAGTTTTGCTTCGCTTAGCGGGCGTTTCAGTGTTTTTCCTTGCCAATGAGCGTAATCCTGAAGTGGCAACAATAAACAATTGATATTTCAATTTGTTGTAAATTTTCTTCAATTTCTTTGTCCATATATATGGTATTCATGCTTATAGATATTAGTCTTAGACTGCACATAAATAAACTCTCTACTCCCTCGGGGTAGGGGTAAGGTCTGCGTACACACTACCCTTCTCAGACCCCGCTTGTGGGATTTTACTGGGTTGTTATTGTATGGTTCTCATCTTGTGTTGTGTTGGTTAACTCATCCGTAACTTGGGTAAAAAATAGGGGCTCAATATTGATCCTTAATGTAGACCTATTGGTACAAGAAACTCCTTTGTATCTCGTATTATGTTTTTTACGCTAGTGACGACCCCTTTATACATATTCTTTATCACATGTATATATTTAATATGAGTTGTTTTCTTCTCCATCACCCACCAACGGACCTTTCGTGATACTCTACCATATGTTTCCTCTAAGTTAATGAACACTATATTTTGTCCTTCATATTATTTTTTAATTGTCAAAATAACTTTTCCAACTTTATTTAGGACTGAGGCGTTGTTGTTGTTGTATCAAAATATTTTTCCCGAAACAAAATTCCCAACTTCCTCTCCACTCTATGTTTGTCATACCTCATTTTCTTACAAATATTTGTTTAAATTTTTTAATTTTTTGTAAAATTTCAAGGGTATTTAAGTCATTTTGATGGAAAACGTTTATCTGTACTTTTTACCACACATATCGACAGCTTATTACCTGTTTCAACACCTCTGTCCAATCATTTACACTATTTATTTATAAAATCAGTTTCAACACTTAAACTTATCATTTATTTATAATCAGCTAGCCCAAACATGCTCTAAGCCAATGGGCTCTAATTGTGGTTAAAACTTTATTATTTGCATGATGGCACGGGGCAGCCTAGAGCCCCTTTGGACGTATATATAGTTAGAAGCATTACAACCAAGAGCTCCTTTGCATGATGCCGCAGGGCAACCTAGAGCCCCTTTGCTAAGTGCCCTTGAATGCTTTTATGGATTCACTCAATAGATGTCGGCCCCGTTGGGAGACAGTTAGATCTTTCAATTCTCGGTCATGGTAGAGAATTAACCTAAAGTTTGCACTATTCATCTAGATGTAGGAACAATCTAACTGTATAAGCTAAATTAGCCATGGTTTATGGTTAGGAGTATTACAAGAATGATGGTTCCTAGAATTCATAGAACGAATTGTCTTCTACTTATAAGATAATCAACCGCATGACCCACACTATGGCATCTATGTGAGGACAGAAGGAAGATTCAAAACTCACTCCAACAACCAAGCTCTCATAGAACACGTCTTAAGGGAAGTCATGGGGTGAGATTTATTCAAGAGCAAATAAAAGGACAACAACTCATACCTCAACCAATGTGAAATTAACACCCGCCTACCACGGGTTGATGACTATAACGTGTACAAAATAAGATAGGGCTCAACATTAGGTAAACCAAGAATAAAAGATGAGTCTAACTTTGCTACCATATTAAAAAAATGAACCTTTGACCTAACTTAACCACAAATTTAACCAACACCATATAAGCAGACAACCGCTTATGCCCACAACTCATGCCCTCAACCATGAGCAAAAGTCCCCTAACTACAAATAGAAAAAGATATCGAGGTATGTGTCATACACAAGAAGGACTAAGAGGGATTAAGAAGTTGACCACAAGATGAGATATGGTCCCGTTGCCCGGTAAACCCTGCCATAGGAGCCATTTTCTACCTCTCTAACTCATGGATACCAAGCTCCTTTCATTAAGATTTTAGGACTCTTAGGCGATGTTACTTATCTCCAAAGAATTAACATTGAATCAGGGGCAGCTCGATATAATATGGGGCCTAAGGCAAAAACAAAAAGTGAGGCCTTAAATTTTTTTTATTATTAATTTTTACTCCTAAAATTTATCGAAATCTAAAGAAGTTATAATCAGTTTTAACTATTGCCAATGTCAAACCAATTTGTTTAATCTATCTTGTATTATCATATTGAACTTTATTGATTTAGTTTTGAAAAAAAAATCAACTGAGGCAACTAATATAGAAATTATTAACGGTAATTGAATTAACACTTTTAACCTAATTGAGTTTGCCAATTACAGTATTCTTGTACTTATACAGTTTCTCTTTGCACTTTTAATTCTAAATATAAGTTGAAACAAATAATACTGTAGTTATAACTACTATGTTTCAAGAGTCATTCAATGTTAAGGACGAATTTTAATAGTTACTTATCAAAGTAGCTTGAAAAATGTATATGAAGGCACTCAAAGAATTAAGAAAAATTGTTCTAAACTAACATTGTAAGAAGATTGGTTTAAGTTGGGACGAATTAAAGACATGCAACAACTAGCAACTACAATTTAAGAGTTGTAAAACTTTTAGCTATAATTAGTTTAACCAAATGATCTAAGAGTTCTATCAATAGTGCATAATTATTAAAAATTATATATATTATTTATAGATTTTGGGCCCTAAGTATTTTGGGGGACTAAGGCCATTGCCTTAGTGGCCTTAGGCTTCAGCAGGCCATGAGTTGAATGCATGTCATATCCTCAAAAAGTAGTGTATTTTTGGAGGATCCAATACGGTTAAAACAATATTTTAGGAAAGTTCGAGCAACATAGCTCCTACGTCTAACTTCAAAGATGTATTTATTGTCCTATCGAAAAAATATTTGAATTAGGCAAGAACCTTATTAAAAAATCTATCCTAATACCGAGGAATTGGCCAAGTATATATAACTCCTATTTAGGGGTACTACAACACAGTAGGTTTGGACCAAACCATGTATTTGTGTTAGGATCAAACCCTTAATATGTATTATCTAGAACCCAATAAGCCGCATTTTCTACAAACTCAGACCCGTAAACTTAACTCTGCCGAGGCCTCATACCCTCAACCAATGTGACGCTGTTACAGATAAAGTGAAATCACACATATGTAGGCGTCTTCCTAATCGTCACATTTAGCTATACCAAATTAACGTACTTTTTTTGATTCACTTCATTAATATGAGGAAAAATTCACGTCTAACCTGCTAAGATCTAAGTCAAACTTGCTACCAACATTCATAGTCGCAGATCTCACCATATGAATATCAATGAAAAGCTTGCCACACAAAGCTAGAAGAAGTAAGAGATCTACTTTTTCTAATTCATAAAAATCCGTAAACATAGAGAAAATTTCGTGTAGGAAAACAAATTCATAGAGAAAAAGTATATAACCTGAAATGGCCATGGCGAACCCACAACCTCCACCACAAATATCCTTCCACGATTGAACATCGATTCCGGTCTCCGGCGACTGAACGGCCACCGGAGAAGTTAACGGCGACTTATGAGTGAATACTCCGGGAAGATATCCCCACATTAACACCTTATACCTCTTCTCGTCATCATTCTCTTCCTCCTTTTTCTCCACTTCCTCTTCTCTTTCACAATTTCCGTTCATTGCTTCTGAAAATCGAAATTGAAAAAATCGAAATACAATATTCTCTGTAAAAATTTTGGTTCCAGAAGCAACTGGACGCTACTAGAAGTCGAAGTTGTAAAAAATTGAATTAATGGAAGGTGGTGGAAATAAAATAATGTGAAAAATCGGGGGCGTATCATTAACAGGTTAATTCATAGTGCCACGTCGGATCTTATTGGTCCCAGAAGGACACGTGTTCAATGGTGCCTCTCTTTTGTTGTAAGCCACGAATTTATTGGAAGTTTCTGGAAATCTAGGGGGTTAATACCTTACCCCAGATATAACCGTCCCTCGCGTGTGTGCCACGTGATGTGCCTTTTAATGAACTGGCGTGGCATAATGTCATCCGTAGGATGTGAGATGCTCGACACATCAACGGACAGCGTGCCAGTAGCCAACTTAAGAGTAGATTTAGATTATAGTTTTTTTTTTTCACAGGTTGATGATAGTATTTATCACACATACAAAGTTGGGGGAACAATTCGAGGACTTTATTGGCATTTGCGTTTATTTTTTTTTTTTTTTTTTTTTTTTTGACTATGTGAAAGTGTATCATTTTTCAAGCTTGTGAATGAAGATGTATCGTATCAGTTTCCGATGCCTCGGGTTGTCTTAAACATACTATTTGAATTCATTTCAAATAATGGAATTTAATGAATACAAAACTTTTAAAAAAAAAAATATTATTGCACTAAATAACATAGTACCATATTTTAAAAAAGAAAACTTAGTGACTTATTGTCTGGAAAAAAAAATGTTTCCTTTCGGTTCATATAATTTGGTTCTTTTAAGAAACTAACTACTCCTAAAAAAATAAGAAGAATTTTAACTAAATTACCTTTATGAAATTTGTATAAATTAACGTATATATCTAGTGTAAAAGCAATATGGTATACCATTATGTACATATTAAATGCCTTTGACGAAGTAGTGAGAGTACCTATTTAATGTACTTATAGGAAATTATAATTGAGAAAGACTTCTTGAAAAGTCAGGGTAAATAAGGGTAAACTTGATAAAATTAATATTTTTTGATTATGTAAAATACCTTCCATTTCAATTTAGATGAGTTAGTTTGATTCGGCACGGAGTTTAAGAAAAAAAAAGACTTTTTAAAACTTGTGATCTTAAAAGCTTAAGGGGTAAAAGCATTGTGGGGTCATGACATTTATGTGGTTATAAAAGTTTCTCATTAAAGATAAAAAGAATAAAATGAAGAGTTTAAAATTAAAGTATTTCTAATTATAGAAATATGTTATTCTTTTTTCAATGGATTAATAAAAAAAGTGTATCATCTAAATTGAAACAGAGATAGTACTTATTTTAGAATAAAATAAAAAACAAAACACTAAATAAGATGGACTAGAGAGGATAATATTTGTAAAGCATGTTATTAAGGGAATCATGAAAGCTAGCAGGAGCTTAGCTTTTTATGAATAAAAAACAAAGTGAGTTAATTGTAGCAAAGCAATAAAATAAAATAAAATAATGTGAAAAATCAGTGCGTATCATTAATGGGAAAATAAATTGGATGCGAAGTGTTCCTGGAGGACATGTATCTGATTCCTAGCGAACATAAAGTTTTCCCTCGTTCAAAATTCCTTCTAATTGCGTGCAAGGTTCAATCCTCTCTTCATTTAAATAATATTTATGTTTGTGACTAGTTGGCATGTAAAAAATAGTATTGGTTGAACGCATAACACAGACATTTAAAGTTTTGTGAGATTGAACATGTTTAAAGTATACAAATCAAACACATTTTGCACTGATCAAAAATATCTTTAAGCGCATGCAAACACTCCTTATGTAAAATAATTAGCCAATTAAAACGTTTATTACACTGGAACAAGTTATTTTCACAACTCTTTTGGAAAGCATCTTTAAACCTCTTCTTAGGTTCATCTTGAAAGTACATGTCTGCATGAGCTCTTGACGTGAAATAATTAGACAATTAAAATGTTAATTACACTTGGAACAATTGTCATTTTCATAACTCTTTTGGAGAGATTTTTTCAAACTTCTTCTTAGGTTCATTTTTTACACTAAAATGTGATAGCACATGTCTGCATGAGCTTCTTATGTGGATTGATTAGCCAATTAAAGCGTTGGTTATATTTGGAACAAGTCATTTTCATAACACTTTTAGAGAGCTTTCCAAGCTGCTTCTTAGGTTCAACTTTCACACCAAAATGATTTAATTGGCTAATTGTTTCGCGTAAGAAGCGTTTACAGATACAAGCTTGAGATATTTTCTAGTCACTGCGGAATATGTCTAATCAGTACACTTTGGACCTACTACAGGTGTTCGATCGGAACAAGGATATATGTGTAAATGAAAAATCATAGCAACTTTAAGTATCTCCATATGTATTCAGCTAAATGATATTCCAGTGCTATGAATCACTAGTTTACCATCAAAGGTTTTAGTTGAGTCATAACTACTTCTTAACCTTAACTAGATATTTCGAATTCAAGTTTTAAATAAGTACCCGCTTTTTAATATAAATCCGAATTGATCGAGGCCCAAAACTGATATTTTACACGAGATAAAAACTGAAAAAAGAATAACTAGATCTGATATGTGAAATATATTCTTCAAGAATGATGGTACGTATATCATTTCAGTTCATGATGTTAACGATATATTTAAAATAATGAAGCTTAATTCTAGGTAATCATGAGAAGGAAGAGACATCCAAAATTTGTGCAAATGAACTTAACAAAATTAACAATAGTTGTTGAATGGTTTTAGTTTAGATTGTAGGATAAAGTTAGCATTGATCATCTATAATAATGAGGCTTAATTCTGGTCAATAGTTACATAGAGTTGGTTAAAGCGGAATATCAATAGGTCATATAGTCATCACTTTTTAGCGAGTTTCTATATAAACCTAGTCAATGATATTTTTTGAAAACTTAATTTTGCCAAATTACCTTTTAAATGAAACTCAAGACCCCTTTGATGTGGTGGTTTTACAAATAAAATGCTGGTTTATGATAAAAATAAAAACTAGTAACATAGAAGTTGAAATAACACAGAAATTTGTAGTATTTGAAACATGAAAGGAGATAAATATTTTTGTTACATAGAAATCAAAGGGAGGTATGTTTGATTCACCATTATTTTAATCATACCTTCCAAAATATTATAGCTTGATGATAGTATACAGCTAATCAATGCAACTACATTCAATTATTGAAAAGCGTGTCAAACTAATAAAAGGGAAAAAATATTTAAAGGAGAAAAATAATAAATTGCACAATACAAGACAAGACAAGATTTACGCGGTTCGACAATTTTTGCCTTTACTGTCACACAAAGAATAACTCTTTATTAATTGAAGAGAAAGAAGATGTTGAGGGATGATCTCCAAATGAAAAGGCAGATACCCTTTTTATAGGCATTTGAATGCCTGCTGAAGTAATCACTTACGTCGTAAGAAAAGAATTCGAAGATGAATTCTTCCGCCTAACATTCTGCTTCATACTGCTTTTTCTTCTCTTTGACTTTTCTTTTTTTCTTTTACATGTGCAGGGTTTTCTTTCCCATCAATCTCCCGCTAAAACCCATGTGCATAAAAAAATAACTATTCCATCCGTTTCAATTTATATGAGATAGTTTGGCTCGACACAAAATTTAAAAGAAAAAAAAAGAAGACTTTTGAAACTTGTGGCCTTAAAAGCTTAAGGGGCCATGGCATTTGTGTGGTTATAAAAGTTTCACATTAAGGATAAAATGAGTAAACTAAAGAATTTAAAGTTGAATTATTTTCAATTGTAGAAATATGTCATTCTTTTTGGAACGGACTAATAAGAAAAGTTTTTCTTCTGACGCCTTCACATTATTAGTCCTGAAGGCTAATTGAGGTAGTCCATAGCCTCAGTTTGTCAATATCAACAACTTTGGTTAACATATTTGACGGATTTTTCGATCTTGGTATCCTTTATAGGGAAAGAGTTCTATCATTTATCAACTCTCGGATATGATGATACCTCAACTGGATATGCTTCGATCTTGCATGAAACACTGGATTCTTGGCAAGAAACTATGGCTATCGTTGAAAAATACACAATTGTCATGTTCTTTACCTAGCTCTTTAAGAAAATTTGTGAGCCAAATCATCTCTTTTCTAGCTTCTGAGATTTTCATGTACTCTGCTTCAGTGGTAGATAGAGCAACACTTTTTTAAATTCTGGACATCCAGCTAACAGCAGTATCACCCAAGGTGAACATGTAGCCCGTGGTACTTTTTTGACTATCTAGATCGCCGCTTAAATTTGCATCAGCAAAACCTTGTAAGATAATATTACTCCTTTTAAAACAAAGTGTCACACCTAAAGTGCCTTTGAGGTATCGTAATACCCATTTTACACCTTCCCAATGTTCCTTTCCTGGATCTGACATGTATCTAGTGACAACTCCAACTGCATGAGCTATGTCAGGTCTAGTACAAACCATAAAATACATCAAACTTCCTAAAGTTGAGGCATATGGAACTTTCGACATGTACTTCCTTTCTTCATCTGTCTTAGGTGATTGGTCATTCGACAGATTAAGATAGCTTCCGAGTGGAGTGCTTCTGGTCTTTGCATCATGAAGACTGAACCTGCTTAGTACCTTTTGTATGTATTTTTTCTGAGACAACTTTAAGGTTCCTTCGGACCTATTTATGCTAATCCCAATCCCAAGTATTTGCTTAGTTAGTCCTATGTCTTTCATTTCAAATTCCTCCGCCGGTTGTTGCTTAACCCTGTTGATCTCATTTATACTAGATCTTGCCATTAGCATATCATTAACGTATAATAGTAAAATAATATAGGATTCATCAATTATTTTGATATAACAAAATGGCCCATCTCACATCATGTGAAACCATTATTATACAAGAAATCCGTCAAATCTCTTGTACCATTGTCGGGGAGCTTGTTTCAAACCGTACAAACTCTTTTTCAAATTACACACAAACCAGAAACTTAAAAACCTTCAAGTTGCTTCATTTAGATGTCTTCTTCAAGGTTACCATGCAAGAAAGCGGTTTTAACATCTAGTTGCTTCAAATACAAATTTTTTGCAGCTATGATACTTAGCACCAATCTGATAGTAGTTAATTTGATTACAGGAGAGAAGATCTCGCTTTAGTCAATTCCTTCCTTACAGAAAGCATTTTACTACTAATCATACTTTGTATCTCTTCTTACCGTCATGCTCTTCCTTGAACCTATACACCCACTTGTTCTGCAATGCCTTCTTTACTTTTGGTAACATAAAAGTTGAAATAACACAAAAATTTGTAGTATTTGAAATATGAAAAGAGATAAATATTTTTATTACAGAGGTATGCTTGATTCACCATTATTTTAATCATACCTTCCAAAATATTGTAGCTTGACAATAGTATACAGCTATTCAAATGCAACTACACTCAATTGTTGGGAAGCGTGTCAGGCTAATAAAAGGGGAACAAATATTTAAAGGAGAAAAATAATAAATTGCACAAGACAAGACAAGATTTACGCGGTTCGATAATTTTTGCCTACTCCACTGTCACACAAAATAACTCTTTATTAATTGAATAGAAAGAAGAAGTTGAGGCATAATCTGCAAATGAAAAGCCAGATACCCTTTTTATAGGCATTTGAATGCTTGCTGAAGTAATCACTTACGTCATAAGAAAAGAATTTGAAGATGAATTCTTCCGCCTAACATTCTGCTTCATACTGCTTTTTCTTCTCTTTGACTTTTCTTTTTTTCTTTTACATGTGCAGGGTTTTCTTTCCCATCAATCTCCCGCTAAAACCCATGTGCATAAAAAAATAACTATTCCATCTGTTTTAATTTATATGAGGTAGTTTGGCTCGGCACGAAATATAAAAGAAAAAAAAGAAGATTTTTAAAACTTGTGGTCTTAAAAGCTTAAGGGGCCATGATATTTGTGTGGTTATAAAAGTTTCACTTTAAGGATAAAATGAGTAAAATAAAGAATTTAAAGTTGAATTATTTTTAATTGTAGAAATGTGTCATTCTTGTTGGAACGGACTAATAAGAAAAGTTTATCATCTAAATTGGAACAAAAGGAGTATTCTGTAGTGTGACGCCTTCACATTATTAGTCTTGAAGGCCAATTGAGGCAGTGCATAACCGCAGTTTGTCAATACCAACAACTTTGGTTAATGTATTTGATGAATTTTTCGATCCTGGTATCTTTTGTAGGGAAAGAGTTCTATCATTTATCAACTCTAGGATATGATGATACCTCAACTAGATATGCTTCGATCTTGCATGAAATACTGGATTCTTGGCAAGATGAATTGAACTATGGCTATCCTAGAAAAACACACAAGTGTCTTGTTCTTTACCTAACTCTTTAAGAAAATTCGTGAGCTAAATCATCTCCTTTCTAGCTTCTGAGATTTCCATGTACTTTGCTACAATGGTAGATAGAGCAACACTTTTCTGAAGTCTGGACATCCAGCTAACAGCAGTACCACCCAAGGTGAACACGTAGCCCGTGGTACTTTTTTGACTATACTAGATCACTGCCTAAATTTGCATCAGCAAAACTTTGTAAGATAATATTTCTCCTTTTAAAACAAAGTGTCACACCTAAGGCGCCTTTGAGGTATCGTAATATCCATTTTACACCTTGCCAATGTTCCTTTCCTGGATCTGACATGTATCTACTGACAACACCAATTGCATGAGCTATATCAGGTCTAATACAAACCATAACATATATCAAACTTGCTAAACCTGAGGCATATGGAACTTTGGACGTGTACTTCCTTTCTTCATCTATCTTAGGTGATTGGTCATTCGACAGATTAAGATGGATTCCGAGTGGAGTGCTTCTGGTCTTTGCGTCATGAAGACTGAAACTACTTAGTACCTTCTGTATGTATTTTTCCTGAGGCAACTTCAAGGTTCCTTCATACCTATTTCTGCTAATCCTCATCCCAAGTATTTGCTTAGTTGGTCGTATGTCTTACATTTCAAATTCCTCCTCTAGTTGTTGCTTAACCCTGTTGATCTCATTTATGCTAGATCCTGCAATTAGCATATCATCAACGTATAACAGTAAAATGATATAGGATTTCAATTATTTTGATATAACAACAATGGTCCATCATACATCGTGTGAAACCATTATTACGCATGAAATCCATCAAATCTCTTATACCATTTTCGGGGAGCTTGTTTCAAACCGTACAAACTCTTCTTCAACTTACATACAAGGTTTTATTAACTAGAAACTTGAAAACCTTCAGGTTGCTTCATTTAGATGTCTTCTTCAAGGTTACCATGCAAGAAAGCAGTGTTAACATCTAGCTGCTTCAAATACAAATTTTTTGCAGCTATGATACTTAGCACCAATTTGATAGTAGTTAATTTGACTACAGGAGAGAAGATCTCGCTGTAGTCAATTCCTTTCTTACAGAAAACGTTTTACTACTAATCATACTTTGTATCTCTTCTTACTGTCATGCTCTTCCTTGAACCTATACATCCACTTGTTCTGCAATGCCTTCTTTACTTTTGGTAACTCTATAAGAATCCATGTTTTATTCTTTTGAAGAGAATTCATCTTTTTTTTCATGGCTAGCTTCCACTTATCATAGTTTATCACCTGCATTGCTTTAACAAAATGCTTTGCTTCTCCAACATCAGTCAGAAGTAAATAGTGGAGAGAGAGTTAACCTATCTGGAGTATTCATGACTCTTTTAGATCTCCTTAATGTAGGTTTAGGAGTAACTAATCCCGAATTTGATTCAAGTTCTGACTCCAGATTTGGTTCTGCATCTGATTCTATCACTGGTTCTGGTTCTGATTCTGATCCATATTTGACTTTTGGTTCTTCATCTTCAATTTCAGAATCAGTTGTAATCCCTCTAGCCACTTTATTTTCTGATATTTCTTCTAATTCATCTGTTTCAGATGTCTGTCTGCTGGTGCTGGTTAGTTCTACTCCAAGCTTGTCCTTGTACATCACATTTTCATTGAATGTGACATTCCTGTGTCTTAAGATCTTTCTATTCTGATCATCTCAAAATCGATAACAAAAGTTATCATCACCGTAACCAAAAAAGAAATATTTTTTGACTTTAGGATCAAGCTTATTCTATCATTAGAGTTTATATGCACATAAGCAACACAACTAAAGATTTTTAGATGTGAAAGAGTACCTCCTTTTCTGTCCATACCTCCTCAGGAATTTTGAAAATTTAGCGGTACAGAGGGTCCCCTATTTATGAGGTAAGCTGTCGTGTGAACGGCTTCGGCCCAATAATACTTCGGCAACCCAGAATGTATTCTCATACTTCTGGCTCGTTCATTCAGGGTTCTGTTCACCCTCTCAGCAATACCATTTTGTTCTGGTGTTCCAGGAACTGTCTTGATCATTCTGATCCCATTCTCCGAGCAGAATGCTTTGAACTCTTGACTATCATACTCTCTTTCATTATCAGACTTCAGACATTTTAACTTTAGGCTTGTCTGATTTTCAACTTCAGCTTTCCATCTTTTAGAGATAACAAACAGATTAGATTTATTTTTCAGAAAATAAACCCATACCTTTCTCGTGGAATCATCAATGGAGGTGATATAATAGCGTGAGCCTCCCAGAGGAGTTACAGAAGCTGATCCCCACACATCTCTATGCACTAGTTCCAGCTTCTCTTTCTTTGGCATTCTTCAAGCCAGTGAGAAACTAACTCTCTTTTTTTCCCCCCATAAATGCAATCTTCGGATAAACCTAATTCAACATGCTTTAGGTTTGACAACTTTTCTTTGGATTACAACAGCTTCTCCCTTCTCACTCATATCCCCGAGCCTCCAGTACCACAATATTGTGTCATGACCATGGTCAACTGCTGTTATAGTTTCTCTCTGTATTGCGGTTGCATACAATGTTTCTTTCTTGAAGCCTCGTGCCACAACCAGATTTCCTTTGGTTATCTTCCACGATACGTCACCGAATATTATTGTGTATCCTTCACTATCAATCTGACCCATGGATATCAGATTTTTCTTGAGGCCAGAAACATGTCGGACATTTAATAATTTCCATAGCATCCCATGTGAAGTCTTTATATGAACTTCACCTTTTTCGACAATATCCACAGGCTCCTCGTCTGCTAGATAAATCTTCCCGAATTTTCCAGCAATATAATTATGTAATAGTTTTTTGCATGAGGTAGATTGAAAGGATGCACCTGTGTCCAGAATCTAAGATTCGACTGGACTATCTGCACAACAAATTAGTGCATTACTGACTTGTTCAGCAATTGCATTTGCTGAATTATCATCCTTGTATTGATCATTCTTCTTCTTCTTTGTCTCTCTACACTGACTACTGTAGTGACTCTTTTTATGGCAATTCCAACAAGTATTGCGATTTTTGGATTGCCCTCTTCTCCTTGACTTTGATTTGCCACGGCCATGACTTTGTCCTCTTTGGCTGCTTCTCCCCCTACTTTCGATATTAAAAGAAGATCCTGGGGAATGAATTTATTCTCTCCAACAAATATCTTCACTTAGAACCAAGTCTCTAATATCATCCAATTTGAGTTTGGTACTTCCCGATGAACTACTAACTGCAGTTACTCTTGCAGACCAACTCTCCGTTAGAGATGATAATAGAATCAACTCCCTGACTTCGTCGTCCAATATTATATTAACATAACTCAATTGAGTTAATATCATATTAAACTCATTAATATGTTCCAAAATAGATCCACCTTCTGTCATCTTTAAATTGAACAATCGATCATCAAATAGACTTTATTTGAAGAAGATGGCTTCTCGTATGTATTTGATAATGCCTTCATTAGGCTTGAAATGGTCTTCTCGTTAATGATGTTGAACGCTACACGAATCACACCAAGAGCTTGACGATCTAATAGATCCCAATCCGCTTTGGCCATATTCTCTGGTTTTACCCCAATAGGAGGTAAGTATAATTTTTTTGGGTACAAATAATCCTCTATTTGTATTTTTCATAATCCAAAATCTTTTCCATTGAACTTTTCAATCATAACCTTCCCTTCTTCTGATGCTATTTCTTCACAAAAAAATATTTTTTATGTGAAAATTACCTATGAGTAGTAAACGCGATTAGTACTCTGTGTAGGAAAAATATCCCAACTGTATAAGGTAGACAACACTCACTATTGGTAAACAGTACTTTCACTATTTATAAATAGTGTTGCACTATTGTGAATATTGTAAGTACTAATAAGCACTATTCCTGTGAATAGTATACTGCAACAATACCATACCTTTTTACGAGAATTACACTGTCTGTACTCTGATACAAGTTGTTGGGAAGTGTATCAGGCTAATAGAAGGAAAAAAATATTTAAAGGAGAAAAGTAATAAATCGCACAAGACAAGACAAGATTTACGTGGGTCGGCAATTTTTGCCTACTCCACTGCACACAAAGAATAGCTCTTTATTAATTGAAGAGAAAGAAGAAGTTGAGAGATAATCTGCAAATGAAAAGGCAGATACCCTTTTATAGGCATTTGAATGCCATGCTGAAGTAATCACTTACGTCATAAGAAAAAAATTCGAAGATGAATTCTTCCACCTAACATTGTGCTTCATACTACTTTTTCTTCTCTTTGACTTTTCTTTCTTTCTTTTACATGTGCAAGATTTTCTTTCCCATCATCAACTACACTTAGGGAGTTCGTAAAGTTTTTGTACTACCTAGTAGAAGATGGTTTCGATTACATTATTTAAAATCTTTATTCTTTATGAATATATACTAAAATTATCCAAAGTTATAACCACAACAACAATAACAGTAGACCCAATTCCCACGTGTAGTCTTGTACCCTTGCCCAATTATTTTTTAAAAAAAAATTACTCCTGCCCTCACCTTCTCAATTGTTTTGTAAATTTTCCGTTTAAGAACAATATCCCCGGAAGACATTACCATTATACTACATGCTAGATGATAAGTGTAGATTTGACTACTTATTAGCACCTCTTTGCTTTTGTTTTAGTCCAAAAGTATTGATTTATGTTCCCTAAACTAATGAAAGTATGCAAATTGCAGGAAAGTCGGAAGTTTGGGCTCCCATGATGAAAATCTGACTAAAAAAGAAGTGTTCTGAATCACAAGGCAAGAAGGGGCACAGACCTTAAGAAGTGCGGTCCGCAGATGGATTTCTGTGCCTGCAAAAGAAAGTGTGTACCGTAGAATTCCATTTGTGGCCGCAGGACAAGTGAAAGAGCCAAACAAAAAGTTCTAGCTAATGTGTGGACCGCACATGAATTGTGCGGCCGCAGAACAAGGTTTACACTGACAAATGATTCAAAGTTCAGAGAGTGTGCAAATAACCAAGACCTGAGCCTGGCCTGAAGTGCGGACTGCACAAGAAATATGCGGTCGCAGAACCTCCCGAGAGGCATTTTTGTCAGCGAATTTTGGGCCACTATAAATAGACGAGATTCACATTTTTAGGTCATGTTTCAAAGTTTGAGTTGCTGTAGCCGTTATATTTTGCCATATTAGGAAGTTTGTGATTATTTTAGGTTTCAAACATCATATTTTATCATTTTAATCTTAGATTATGAGTTTAATTAGAATTTATTTTTTATTTTTTTCATTTCTCACTATTGGTAATTAGATTCTTACTAGGGTTGTGACCCAACCCTAGTGTGTAAACCTTATAGGTATTCAATTTAATGCTTGTTTATGATTGGATATAGATGATTTAGCTTAGTTTATGCTTTCATTTTAGAATTAATGGTTGCAAACATTGATTCATGCCTTGTTACCTTGGTCTCTACTTGAGAAAGAAGGACCTCGTCTAGAATAACTTGACTAACAAGGAATTGGGCTAATTGAGGGTTTGACTAGCCTAATTAAAGGGTTCAAACTAGAGATAGTGGGAAGCCGACTTGAGCTCATATCAACTATTTAGTTTGATACCCACTTGGGCTTGAGAAAGTCACATTGAGCAAAATCACTCTTTGACCGAGAGGTATTGAGTGGGTAACGTAGTGTTGAGAGCTATAATACACCCCAATCAACAAAACAAGTGTTAACATATTTAACCCATTAGGAGAACACCTAGGTTATGGTCACATCCCTAGACTTTTTAACTATTTGAAAACACACCAAAAACACTCATTCGCTTCTAGTTTCTTTTCTTAGCGTATAATTGCTAGAGTAAAATTAGAATTAGAAATCAAAACCTTTTGTTAAAAGCGCAAATTAGTTAATTCCATTCGCTTTCGTCAAGTGTATTCTTCTAACACCCATAGTAACTCCCTGTGGAAATCGAACCCGACTCTTGTTGGGTACTATCTTTCCAACGACCATTTTCACTCACTATTGAGTGCGGATTAGACGTGGATCATTAGAGAGAAAACACGGAGGGATTTTACAATAATCAGTAAATAGCAGTAAGAAAAATAACTACTAGAAACTATCACTGTTTCCGTAAGGGACAAAAATACAATTTGAATAAAGAATGCTGAATTGGGTGAATCATCTTATTGACTGAATCATTTTTATTTACTACAATATTTATTATCGAATTCCAATACATCGATCCACTAGCATGAACATTTTTATACTAAGAATATACAGTAGTAATAATTGTTGATACGTGGCAATATGTGTTACTTTGTTCAATTGTCATCTAAAAGCTTAATAATTAAATAGATGACACTTTTATTTATTTATTTAATGTGATACTGATTAATAAGATGCATTAATAGTTATTCCTCCATCAACACACATAATTTGGCTGGTGATGTATGAAGCACATGGGAAGCAAAGGAATGCAACCATAGCTGAGACTTCTTTTGGCTCTCCAACTCGCTCTCCCAATTGGAGTCCGAATCGTTAATTTGTTGATATTTTCTTTGTGTACTGGATTTTGCTACCAAAAAATAATAATAGAGAAAGTTAATACAACGATTGATTTGAGACAAGACAAAATCTTTTAAGTGCTTAGTAGTTTTTGTTGACTAATTTTTCCCCATGGCATTATTTGAATAATTTACTATTGAAATAGAAAAAATTATTCCGACGTATGTTTAATTTCATCTCAAAATGATAGTCACAACTAGGTTCTTTTCCCAATCTAATCCCATAAACACTTACTTGTGCACGGGTATGTTTGCACCAAATTAAGCAAGTAAGCCACAATTAAAAACTAAAATAAAATATTTAATTGTAGATAAATATAATATATACAAAAGCTAAGGACTAAATAGGTAAACTTACAGAAGTAGCGTCAATGAGAGAGGTATAATCCATAGTGCAACTGCACTAACTTGAATATTGTCCTTAGCCCATTCACATGCCAAACTCCTTGTTAGTTGGTTCATTGCTCCTTAATATATAGCAAATGGTGAAAAGAAAAAAGCAAGAATATCAGTATACACGTCTATAGGACTGCATGTTAGTTGGCTGCAGTGTTACTAAGGCTGCTTCTTTGTCAAATGCTAGTAGTGCGTTTTAAGCTCAAAATTATTTAAACGAAGAACTTAAGTTATATATACTAATAGTGCTAAGTGTTTTTTTCTTAACGCTATCAGAAGTTTAATATGTGATAGTAAATTATTTATCATTTAATTAATGCTTATCATAAAAATTTACTTGTAATTGTGTTATAAGTAACCTGATTATCATGTAAATATTCTTTTATGCTGTCAATGCATAGAACTTATAGTTGCATAAAAGTTATGATATTATGGTCGTAAGTAATCATCATTGTTCAATAACAACCCACTGGTTAGTGCACTAATTACCATGTATAGTTTTTTTCTCACAATCGGCTTAAAGTTATTTAGACCAAGTAACTATCTATAGTAAAGTTAATTAATTTTGTAATTTAGGACTATGTGCAAGAAGATGATGATTTTAAACAAGATGATTCCTATAATAAACAAGAGGAGGAAGTGCAATATGTAACAAATTTTCAAGGGCAAAGAAACAACTTCCAAGGCCCAAGCCAACAACAATGGCGACCACAAAATAATCAAGGCAATTGAAATTCTAACAATCAAGGAAATTGGAGTGGAGACAACAATCAAGGAAATTGGCATAACAACAACAATCAAGGAAATTGGAGTGGAAACAACCAAAGAAATTAGGGAGGCAATAATCAGGTGGGTGGAGCAACAATCAAGGCAACCGTGGGTCGGGTTTTCAAAGGCCCCCAATGTACCAACAACCAAGAAACCCACCTCCTTATCCTTTTCATGGTTCAAGTTCTTCAAACAATGAGATAGGGCGTATTGAAAATATGTTCAAGCAAATGATAGAAAAGAATGCCGATTTGGATGCCCAACTTGTCTCACTCAACACATCAATCTGCAACCTCGAAGTTCAAATGGGGCGAATCTCTCAAGATTTAAATTCTCGTCCTAAGGGGGTACTACCAAATGACACGGTGGTAAACCCAAAGGGTGGTAACAATACAGGTCATGCCGTGACGGTTATCACAAGAAGTGGAAGAGGCGCGAATGCACCCACCTCAAGTCAAAGGCAACTTGTTGATGATGATCAAGTGATGCAAGAAGAAGAGATCCCAAACAATGTGTTGCAACATAATGATGAAGTTTGGATTGATATTGATGATAGTGTGGAAGGGACTCAAGAGGAGGTGGACCCGTCTAGGGAATACATTTTTGACATACCGGAGCCGGTAGTGCAAAAGGCTAAGGCACCATTGCCTAAGCCCCCACTTCCATACCTTCAAAGACTTGCCATGCTAAAATGGTGAGAATCAATTCAATAAGTTCATTCAAATGATTAAGTCTTTCAATCAATGTGCCATTAGTTGAAGCTTTTAACAAATGTCCAGTTATGCAAAGTTTATGAAGGATCTCGTGACAAAGAAGCGGTCAATGAATTTTGAGACCATCAAAGTCACTCATCAAGTGAGTGCAATTGTTCATTCAATGGCTACTAAGTTGGAGGATCTTGGTGCTTTCATGATTCCTTGTACAATTGGAAATGACGAGTTTGCTAAAGCTCTTTGTGATTTTGGGGCAAGTATCAATTTGATGCCTTATTCGGTTTTCAAGACTTTGGGAATTGGGAAATCAAGACTACCTCTATAATATTGCAAATGGAAGATCGTACCATGAAGAGGCCTTTGGGTGTGATTGAAGACATTTTGGTTTGTGTTGATAAATTCATTTTCCCGACGAATTTTGTCATTCTAGATTGTGAGGTTGATTATGAAGTGCCAATTATTCTTGGGAGACCTTTCCTTGCTACGAGTAAGGCTCTTCGTGATATTGAAGCTGGAGAGCTCACTTTCCGGGTGGTGATGAAAAAGTGGTATTCCATGTGTGTAAGTCCATGCGGCAACCAAATAGAAATGATGTGTGTTCTTTTGTGGACTTGGTAACCGATGTTATTGTTGATGAACTGAGTGGTACAATCAATGTGGTGATATGTTGGAGGCCGTCTTGCTCAACTTTGATGATGGCGAGATGGATGGCTTCATGGAATGTGTGAACTTTTTACAAGGAATGGGGTCGTACAATTATGCGCCCCCGAAATTGTCCTTGGATCTTAAAAATAGGACAACTCTTCCTACAAAGCTTTCTATTGAATAGCCTCCTATCTTGGAGTTTCCATTGACTCCACACCTTCGGTATGAATATTTTGGTCCTTGTTCTACTTTACCGGCTATTCTTTCCTCCTATTTGACTAACGTACAGGTAGATTCCACAGTGGCGGTGCTACAAAAGAGGAAGAAGGCTATTGGGTGGACCTTGGCGGATATTCGGGGGATAAGCTCCACCTTTTGCATGCGTAAGATAAAGTTGGAGGATAGAGCCAAACTATCTATTGAACATCAAAGGAGACTCAATGAGGCTATGCAAGAAGTTGTCAAGAAGAAGATTATCAAGTGGTTGGATGCCGGGGTTGTCTACCCCATCTCTGATAGTTCATGGACTTCTCCGATTCAATGTGTCCCAAAGAAGGGGTCATGATGGTGGTCACCAATGACAAGAATGAGTTGATTCCTACTAGAAGGGTGACCGGTTAGGGGGTGTGTATGGTCTATTGCAAGCTCAACAAAGTCACAAGAAAGGATCACTTTCCACTTTCTTTCTTAGATCAAATGCTTGATAGATTGGCCGACCGTGCTTTCTATTGCTTTCTTGATGGGTACTCGGGCTACAACAAAATTCTCATTGCTCCGGAAGATCAAGAGAAAAGCACCTTTACATGTCCCTATGGTACTTTTGCTTTCAAGAGGATGCCATTTGGTTTGTGTAATGCACCAACGACTTTTCAAAGGTGTATGATGGATATTTTCACGGACATGGTGGAGGACTACCTTGAAGTTTTCATGGATGACTTCTCGGTGGTTGGAGATTATTTTGATTATTGTCTTACAAATTTGGATAAAGTGTTGACTAGATGTGAAGAAATCAATTTGGTGCTCAATTGGGACAAATGTCATTTCATGGTCGAGAAAGGTGTTGTCCTTGGCCACAAAGCATCAAGGAATGGAATTGAAGTTGACAAGGCAAATATTGAGGTGATTTTTAAGCTTTCGCCCCTACTTCAGTGAAGGGTGTGCAGAGTTTCTTAGGCCATGCGGGTTTTTACCGGCGCTTCATCAAAGACTTCTCTAAGGTGGTGAACCTGTTGTGCAAGCTTCTTGAGAAGGATGCCAAGTTTAATTTCAATGATGGTTGCATGAGAGCTTTTGAATTGTTGAACTTCAAGTTGATAAATACTCCCATCATCACCGCTCCAAATTGGAGTATGCCTTTTGAACTCATGTGTGATACAAGTGACGTAGCGGTTGGGGCTGTTATGGGGAAACACATCAACAAGAATTTTCATCCGGTCTACTATGCTAGTAAGACCATGAATAGTTCCCAAGTCAACTATACCGTTACGGAGAAAGATCTCCTTGCTATTGTGTTTGCAATTGAGAAGTTCCGCCCGTACTTGATGGGTGCAAAAGTTATTGTCCACACGGATCATGCGGCGCTTCATTATCTTATGAGCAAAAAGGACTTCAAAGCTCGACTGATAAGATGGGTACTCTTGTTGCAAGAATTTGATATTGACATCCAAGATAGGAAAGGTAGTGAAAACCAAGTGGCAGACCACTTGTCTCGTTTTGAAGAGGAGGGGAGGCCACATGATGGCCTTGAAATCAATGATGCTTTCCCGATGAGCAACTCTTGGCAATTTCAATGAAAGAGGTGCCATGGTTCGCGGATTTAGCAAATTTTCTTGTGTGTGGAATCATTTCGGATGATTTCTCTTCAAGACAAAGGAAGAAGTTCAAACGGGATTGTCAAGATTATTATTGGGATGAACCATACCTTTTCCAGATTTGTACGGATGGGGTGATTAGAAGATGTGTGCCGAATAAAGAGCAAGGTGAAATTCTTGGTGCTTATCATTCTTCGCCATATGGTGGTCATCATGATGGAGCAAGAACGACGGCCCAAGTGCTTAGTTGCGGTTTCTGTTGTCCTTCTCTTTATAAGGATGCAAGTGAGTTAGCTAAAAGATGCGATGAATGTCAACGGGTCGGTGGAATCTCAAATAAAAATGAAATGCCTCTCACAAACATTTTGGAGATTGATATCTTCGATGTGTGGGGTATTGAATTCATGGGCCTTTTTGTGGCTCTTGTGGAAACACCTACATCTTGGCCACGGCGGATTATGTGTCAAAATGGGTTGAGGCCGTTTCTATACCCAACAATGAGGTGAGAAGTGTGGTGGCTTTCTTGAAGAAGAATATTTTCACAAGGTTTGGTACTCCACGTGCAATCATAAGCGATGGGGTGTCACACTTTTTCAATAAGGCTTTTGACACTTTACTTAGCAAGTATGGTGTTACTCACTCCTTGTCACCCACAAGCTAGTGGACAAGTGGAAGTCTCTAATCGGAAGATAAAGAGTATCTTCTCCAAAATAGTGAATGCTAATCGGACGAATTGATCTAAGAAGCTTGATGATGCAATATGGGCTTATCGGACGACTTAAAAAACACCTATCGGAATGTCGCCATACCGGTTGGTGTTCGGAAAGCTTGTCATCTTCTGGTGGAACTAGAGCACAAGGCAATGTGGGCTCTAAAGAAGTTGAATCTTGATTGAGATGTAGCCGCTAATTTGAGGGTTGCACATTTGAATGAATTGGATGAGTTCTGGTAGCATGCTTATGCGAGTTCGTCCTTGTACGAAGAAAAGATGAAATATCTTCATGACAAATACATTTGGAACAAAGAGTCCAATGTGGGCGATCTTGTATTGTTGTTTAACTCAAGGTTGATGATGTTTCCCGGGAAGCTAAAATCTAAGTGGATTGGTCTTTTTGAAATTGTGGGTGTGACACGTTTTGGTACATTAGAGTTGAAGAAAAAAAACAATAAAGTAGTCTGAGTCAATGGTCACCGGGTGAAGCACTACTTGGGCAAGTTTAGAGATAGCCACGTGGTGGTAGTCCTTCACTTCATTTGAGAGTTTTCTGTGTCGTGCCGCGACATTAAATCAAGCGCTTCTTGGGAGACAACCCATGTTTCTTTTCCTTTTTCTTTTGTAGTTATATGTTATTTGTGTTCTAACTTGATTTGAAGTGTGCTACAAGGATGAGTGTGACTTACAAGAATTGTGGATGAAAAATATGGCTAAGTATTCAAAAGAGTGCGGACCGCACTTTATTTGCGCGGACCACACATTATTGTGCCATAGCAGATGAGCGTTGCGGCCGCAAATTTCTCTTGCGGACCGCACATTTGAAACACCAAAAATACCAACTCTCTGAAGTTTAAGCTTGTCAGTGCGGAGGTCGATTTGCGATAGCACGTGAAATCTGCGGCCGCGCCTGAAAATGTACGGACCGGAGATTGGGTTATGAGAATTTTCACCCAGGTGGTAGGGTGTGTACCGCACATGAAATTGTGCGGCCGCACTCTTATTTTCTCCCTTATCCAAATTGTTGGTATAAATAGAATAGTAGACCTCATTTTACCCTTTCCCACTTTCAACAAAACACTATTACCTTGTCAATTTTTCTTGGAGATTTCAACTGTCCACACACACAGCCACCTAGGTTAACCACTTAGTGCACTCACTCTATCTGGTATGCTTCAATTTCATTTTAATTTTTATGTTATTTTAATTTGTAGATTTTTTTAGTTTTTTTAGGCCATCTGTTATTAGAGTTCCATTATGTGTCCATGTGGGGTAGATCTGAACTGGGTAAGATTCATACATGCTCTACTGGGATTGGGTTAGTGAAATTATATGTTTTTAAAATGTTTCCATGCCTAAAATCTTAGAATAAAAAGTTGTCTGCTCATAATTGTTTGACTTCTACGGCTGCACTTGAATTGTGCAGTCCGCAGATTCTGATTTTTTGAAGCTTAAGTGAGGCGGGAATTTGCAGCCACAGGTTAAATTGTGCGGACTGCAGATTTCCTCTTGCGGCTGCAATTTGGCCATTTCTCTGTCATCAGAGAGTTCACAATTTTGGGACTCATAAGTGCGGCCCGATCTCAAATGTGCGGACCGCACTTCCCTTCTGCGGCCGCAATCAACCGAATGTGCGGACTTCGAGTTCCCATTTGCGTCCGCATGTCAAATTGTGCGGACCGCAGATCTCTTATCCTATAGGCATGAATCAACTTCATAACTCTACTGTACCCAATTGTTTCTCCCCTACCTACGTGACACCTGTATGTGTTTAAAAAATGAATCACAACTAACAATCTTCTATGCTTGATACAGACAATGGTTCGATCAAAAGGCTGAGGCAACACTTCAAAGGGACGAGGTGAATCTTACCGGGGTTGAGGTAAAAGTGCCTTGCCCCTTGGCCAGCCTAAGACAATCAGAAAGAAAACAACAGCCAGCAGAGGGAGAGGTGCAGACCTCTCCGAGTCTAGCTCCTATGTCCCGTCTAGGGAGGTGTCAAAGGGCAATTCAGCGTCTATTCAGGAAGAGCAAACGACCACACAGTCGAGGTCCGAAGGGGAGATACCAGCTCAGGGACGAGCCATCTTCATCTCACAGCACCTTCGATGGATCGGAGAGTGCTAGTCAGGCTTCTGAGCCATCAGCTACACTAGTCCCTAAGGCACAGATTACACATGACATCCCTGATGATGGCAGAGGAGGAGATGCAACAGCTACAAGGCTTGAGAGATTAAAGAAGAAAGAGGTTTGGGAGGATCGTTTTGTCAGCTTGGCCGCCTTCACTAGCTTTTGTATATGGTGGCCAGTGAGGTCATTGACTCTTGAGTGCCAGTTCTTGTTGAAGGATTTGGAGAAATACAACACAACTATATTGAGACAGTTCAGGACACAAAAGGGGTGGATGTGGTTCGTCCGAGAATTTTATGCTAATGTTGCTCATATCAAGAAAGGGACGAAGGTGAACAAAGTGCGCAACCTCAAGGTGAGGTTTGATCAGCATACGGTAAATGCGTATTTGGGCTTCGACGATGTTGAGCTGAAGGAGTATCTGGAGAAGTACGCACTGAAGGAGGAAGTCCGACCTTGGTTGGCTAAGATTCTAGCACCACCAGGGCCACCTCCACCATGGATTACTGTTGGGGTTCCCATTAAGCGGAGTTCTTTGAGCTCTGAGGCAAAAGGGTGGCAGACCTTTGTTTGTAGCAGGTTGGATCCATGCCAGAACGAGACTCACCTTCCTATTTCTAGGGCAGTTCTTGTGGCTTCCATTATGGCCGGGTACCCAATCAATGTGGGTTTTGGGATGTTGGCCAACATTTCAATGATTGCACGGCAGGACAGCTCGGCATACCCTTATCCTAATACTATCACAGAGTACCTTATTGATGCAAAGGTAAAAGCCGAGAGATTTTGATGCCAAGGTAAAGCCGAGATATTTTTATGCCAAGGTAAAGCCGAAGAAGCCATTCGACTGGTATTCTCTGATGGATGCTAGCAACCCAAAGAAGAAAGTGCAGTCTTCTACCACCACAAGTCAATCTGATGAGCCAACAGTGGTAGCTTCTGAGGCAGCTGATCTTCCATCCACCTCTTCCAAACCTTCTACCAATGCCCACTGCTACGCCTCTACTATTATCTTCAGCTCCTACCAGAGCCCCTAGAGTTGCTCTAAAGCCAGTGCCCGTGCCCACAATTCCCCTATCTGCTCTGCGAGTCTCCCAAACATTGGCGAGTCTCAACAACTGGATACAAACAACTACTTCTAAGCTATCTGACTTGTCTAGTATATTGCAGCGCAGTCCACTTCTCAGGCACCGCAGGCTCCTTCTGACACTAAAGAGACATTAAAGAAGATTTTGGAGAACGAGAAGATGATCATGGACATTGAGAATTCTTTTGGCTCTCCAACTCGCCCCCCTCCCCCCCCACCCAATTGGAGTCTGAATCGTTAATTTGTTGATATTTTCTTTGTGTACTGGATTTTGCTGCAAAGAAATAATACAAGAGAAAGTTAATACAACGATTAATTTGAGACAAGACAAAGTCTTTTAAGTGCTTAGCAGTTTTTGTTGACTGATTTTTCCCTATGGCATTGTTTAAATAATTTACTATTGAAATAGAAAAAAAATATTCCCGCGTATGTTTAATTTCATCTCAAAGTGATAGTCACAGCTAGGTTCTTTTCCCAATATAATCCCATAAACACTTATTCGTGCACGGGTATGTTTGCACCAAACTAAGCAAGCTAGCCGCCATTAAAAATTAAAGTAAAATATTTAATTGTAGATAAATATAACATATACAAAAGCTAAGGACTAAATAGGTAAACTTACAGAAGCAGCGTCAATGAGAGAGGTTCTTATAATCCATGGTGCAACTGCATTAACTCGAATATTGTCTTTAGTCCATTCACATGCCAAACTCCTTGTTAATTGGTTCATTGCTCCTTAATATATAGCAAATGGTGAAAAGAAAAAAGCAAGAATATCAGTATACACGTCTATCGGACTGCATGTTAGTTGGCTGCAGTGTTACTAAGGCCGCTTCTTTGTCAAATACTAGTAGTACGTTTTAAGCTCAAAATTATTTAAACGAAGAACTTAAGTTATGCATACTAATAGTGCTATGTTTTTCTTCTTAACGCTATCTGAACTTTAATATGTAATAGTAAATTATTTATCATTTAATTTATGTGTATCATAAAAATTTACTTGTAATTGTGTTATAAGTAACCTGATTATCATGTAAATATTCTTTTATACTGTCATTGCATAAAACTTATAGTTGAACAAAAGTTACGATGTTTTGGTGGTCAGTGATCATCATTGTTCAATAACAACCCATTGATTAGTGCACTAGTTGCCGTGAATAGTTTTTTCTCACAATCGGCTTAAAGTTATTTAAACGAAGTAACTATCTACAGTAAAGCTAATTAATTTTGTAATTTAGGACTATGGGCAAGAAGATGGTGATTTTGAGCAAGATGATTCCTATAATGAACCAGAAGAGGAAGTGCAATATGTGAATAATTTTCAAAGGGCAAAGAAACAACTTCCAAAGCCCAAGCCAACAACAATGGCGAACACAAAACAATCAAGGCAATTGGAATTCTAATAATCAAGGAAATTGGAGTGGAGGCAACAATCAAGAAAATTGGCATAACAACAACAATCAAGAAAATTGGAGTGGAAAAAACCAAAGAAATTAGGGAGGCAATAATCAAGGTGGGTGGAACAACAATCAAGGCAACAGGAGGTCGGGTTTTCAAAGGCCCCCAATATACCAACAATCAAGTTACCCACCTCCTTATCCTTCCCAGGGTTCAAGTTCTTCAAACAATGAGATGGGGCGTATTAAAAAAATATTCAAGAAAATGATGGAAAAGAATGCCGATTCGGATGCCCAACTGGCCTCAAACAATACATCAATCCGCTACCTCGAAGTTCAAATGGGGCAAATCTCTCAAGTTTTAAATTCTCGTCCTAAGGGGGAACTACCAAGTGACACGGTGGTAAACCCAAAGGGTGGTAACAATACAGGTCATGCCATGACGGTTATCACAAGAAGTGGAAGAAGCGCGAATGCACCCACCTTAAGTCAAAGGCAACTTGTTGATGATGATCAAGTGATGCAAGAAGAAGAGATCCCGAACAATGTGTTGCAACCTAATGATGATGCTCGGATTGATATTGATGATAGTGTGGAAGAGACTCAAGAGGAGGTGAACTTGTCTAGGGAATACATTATTGATATACCGGAGCCGGTGATGTATGAAGCACATGGGAAGCAAAGGAATGCAACCATAGCTGAGACTTCTTTTGGCTCTCCAACTCGCTCTCCAATTGAGTCCGAATTGTTAATTTGTTGATATTTTCTTTGTGTACTGGATTTTGCTGCCAAAAAATAATACGAGAGAAAGTTAATACAACGATTAATTTGAGACAAAACAAAATCTTTTAAGTGCTTAGTAGTTTTTGTTGACTGGTTTTTCCCTATGGCATTATTTGAATAATTTACTATTGAAATAGAAAAAAAAAGTTATTCCGACGTATGTTTAATTTCATCTCAAAATGATAGTCACAGCTAGGTTCTTTTCCCAATCTAATCCCATAAACACTTGTGCACGGGTATGTTTACACCATATTAAGCAAGCTAGCCGCAATTAAAAATTAAAATAAAATATATAATTATAGATAAATATAATATATACAAAAGCTAAGGACTAAATAGGAAACTTACAGAAGAAGCGTCAATGAGAGAGGTTCTTATAATCCATGGTGCAACTGCGTTAACTTGAATATTGTCCTTAGCCCATTCACGTGCCAAACTCCTTGTTAGTTGGTTCATTGATCCTTAATATATAGCGAATCGTGAAAAGAAAAAAGCAAGAATATCAGTATACATGTCTATAAGACTGCATGTTAGTTGGTTGCAGTGTTACTAAGGCTGCTTCTTTGTCAAATACTAGTAGTGCGTTTTAAGCTCAAAATTATTTAAACGAAGAACTTAAGGTATATATACTAATAGTGCTAAGTTTTTTTTATTAATGCTATCAGAAGTTTAATATGTGATAGCAAATTATTTATCATTTAATTAATGCTTATCATAAAAATTTACTTGTAATTGTGTTATAAGTAACCTGATTATCATGTAAATATTCTTTTATACTGTCAATGCATAGAACTTATAGTTGCACAAAAGTTACGATGTTATGGTCGTAAGTAATCATCATCGTTCAATAACAACCCACTGGTTAGTGCACTAATTACCGTGTATAGTTTTTTTCTCACAATAGGCTTAAAGTTAACTATCTATAGTAAAGCTAATTAATTTTGTAATTTAGGACTATGTGCAAGAAGATGGTGATTTTAAGAAAGATGATTCCTATAATAAACAAGAGGAGGAAGTGCAATATGTGAATAATTTTCAAGGGCAAAGAAACAACTTCCAAGGCCCAAGCCAACAACAATGGCGACCACAAAACAAATCAAGGCAATTGGAATTCTAACAATCAAGGAAATTGGAGTGGAGACAACAATCAAGGAAATTGGCATAACAACAACAATCAAGAAAATTGGAGTGGAAACAAACAAAGAAATTGGGGAGGCAATAATCAAGGTGGGTGGAGCAACAATCAAGGCAACCGGGGGTCGGGTTTTCAAAGGCCCCAAATGTACCAACAACCAAGTAACCCACCTCCTTATCCTTTTCATGGTTCAAGTTCTTTAAATAATGAGATGTGGCGTATTGAAAATATGTTCAAGCAAATGATAGAAAAGAATGCCGATTTGGATGCTCAACTTGTCTCACGCAACACATCAATTTGCAACCTTGAAGTTCAAATGGGGCAAATTTCTCAAGATTTTAATTCTCGTGCTAAGGGGGTACTGCCAAATGACACAATGGCAAACCCAAAGGGTAGTAACAATACAGGTCATGCCATGACGGTTATCACAAGAAGTGGAAGAGGCGCGAATGCACCCACCTCAAATCAAAGGCAACTTGTTGATAATGATCAAGTGATGCAAGAAGAAGAGATCCCGAACAATGTGTTGCAACATAATGATGAAGTTCGAATTGATATTGATGATAGTGTGGAAGAGACTCAAGAGGAGGTGAACCCGTCTAGGGAATACATTATTGACATACCGGAGCCGGTAGTGCAAAAGGCTAAGGGACCATTGCCTAAGCCCCAACCTCCATACCCTCAAGGACTTGCCATGCAAAAATGGTGTGAATCAATTCAATAAGTTCATTCAAATGATGAAGTCTTTTGGTCAATGTGCCATTAGTTGAAGTTTTTGAACTAATGTCCGGTTATACAAAGTTTATGAAGGATCTTGTGACAAAGAAGCGGTCAATGAATTTTTATACCATCAAAGTCACTCATCAAGTGAGTGCAATTGTTCATTCAATGGCTTCTAAGTTGGAGGAAACTGGTGCTTTCACGATTTTTTGTACAATTGAAAGTGCCGAGTTTGCTAAAGCTCTTTGTGATTTTGGGGCAAGTATCAATTTGATAACCTATTCGGTTTTCAAGATGTTGGGAATTGGGTGGAGTTTATTTGACACATTGGTACATGGTAAATGGGGATTTTGACTACTTATTAGTGCCTTTTAGTTTTTGTTTTAGTCTAAAAGCATCGAATTGTGTTCCCGAAAATAACAAAATATGCAAAATTGCAGGAATGTTGGAAGTTGCACTCCCGAGATGAAATGCGACTAGAAAATGAGTAATCTAAACACGAGGAAATAAAAGGCAGAATCTTGCAAAGTGCGGACCGCAGAATTCCATCTGTGGCCGCAAACAATGAAGGAAATCCTAGCAGACTTTCTAGCAAACTGCGGACCGCACAGGAATTGTGCGGCCGCCAAAGAAGAGCTTGAGATCAACTTCAGAAGGTGTGCAAATTTCTAAGTTCCAAGTCCCTCAGAATTGCAGAACACACAAGAATTGTGCGGCCGCAGAAGAAGTGCCTTGCGGCCACAGAAGTAAAGATGCCGACCATAAAAGACCAGGTTGCGGCCGCAAGGTTAAATGTGCGAACCGCAAGAATATTGCCTCGTGGCCCGATTCAGAATTTTGCGGTCGCAGAATCACAACTCCTGCAAGATGAAGAATTCTGCGGACCGCACATGGAATTGTGCGGCCGCAGAACTCCCGAAGGGCATTTTTGTCTGAAATTTCTAGCTTTGTATAAATAGACGAGTTTAATAAAATTAGGTTAACTTTTGACATCAGCAAGTCCTGTAGCCGGTTTTCTTTGCCTCTTTTAAAATTTTTCTATATTTTGGAGCATTTTACTATAGATTTTATCATTTTAATTTTACACTATGAGTTTAATTAGTATTTTTTCTTCTATTTCTTCATTGTCAAGCATGAGTAGCTAAATATTTACTAGAGTTGTGACCCGACCCTAGTGTGTAAATCCTACGGGTATCTAATTTAGTGCTTGTTTATGGTTGAGTGATTATTATTTAGCCTTGTTCATGCTTTAATTTATGGAATTAATGTTTGTAAACATTAGTTCATGGCTAATTGACTTAGTCTCTACTAGAGAAAGAGAGACTTAGTCTAGGAAATTTTGGCTAACAAGAAATTGGGTCAATCGAGAGATTGATTAACCCAATCAAAAGGGTTCAATCTAGAAATAGTAATAACCCGACTTAGCTTTTATCAACCGTTTTGTGTGATACCCATTTTGGACTTGAGAAAGTCAAATTGGCAAAACCACTCTCTGATCGAGAGGTATTGAGTGGGTAATTGAGAGTTGATAGCTATAATACCTCAATCAGCAAAACAAGCATTAAGATTTTTACCCATTAGGCGAACACCTAGGTGAAGGTCATAGCCCTAGGCTTTTTACAAACTTGAAAAACAACAAAAACAATTATCCTATTCTTATTTCTTTACTTTGCAATCCTTAACTTTAAAATAGAAATAACAATAAAATCCTTTTGTGGAAGTGCAAATTAAGATGGTTCAAATTCACGCATTAGAATATATACTCCTAATTACCATCTAGCTCCCTGTGGATTCGATCCCGACACTTCGTTGGGTTACTATAATTGCAATCAACCGTGTCATACTTTGTTTCGAGGTGTGCATTGTGCACGATAGGTCAATTTTTGGTGCCGTTGCCCTGGAACTAAAAACGGTGTTAGCTATATATTTGGGTGTGTTTTTGTAATATCTTCTTTTCCTTCTGTGTTACTAATGTGTTGGGAAATTGTAGGTGCAACCATGGCAAAAAATGAGCTAGGAAACATTGCTTTGGAAAATATGGACGTTGAGGATGATCAAATGGATGAGGTTCCTCTTGAACTTCTAGCCAATAGACGAGGCCGAGTGCCCCATGACAATGTGCCCACTCCACCCCACCTCGACCATGAGCGGCTCCACATCGGGTGTTATCGAATGAAGGATATGCAAGTGCAATAGTCCCTCCTCGTAATGGGGGGGGGGGGGGTAAATTTCAAATAACCAATGTGATGCTCACCTTGCCTGAGCAACGAGGGTTCTTCGTTGGTGCTCCGGGTCAAAATGCATACAAATATTTAAAGGGGTTCGTGGATACGTGTTGGGGGAGTAAACAAATAAATGTCTCTGATGATGCTTTGACGCTAAGGCTTTTTTCCCTTCTCTCTACAGGGGAAAGCTTTAGATTGGTTATAACGTTTGCCAAACCATTACATTCATACTTGGGATGAATTGGCGAAGAAATTTATTTCTAAGTACTTCTCTCCCGGGCACATGGCTATACTTCGGGATGAAATTCTAGCATTCAAGCAAGAGCCCAATGAATCACTACACAAGATATGGAAACAATATAGAATAATGATTAAAGAGTGTCCCAACAATAATGTGACGGAGAACATGATTCAACATACTTTCTATCAAGGGATCAACACAACCAAACAATGTGTAGTGAATCAACTTGCCGGTGGGAACTTCATGATTATGCCTTATGCGGAGGCGTGTGATATTTTGGATGAAATGGCGGATACTTCATCGGCATGGCAATCCCGGGCTAATGTTCCACAAGGTGATCCTAATGTGATTCACCTTCACAAAGAGTTGCATGACCATGGGCAAGCCATAGCCGAATTGAATACCACCATGAACCAATTGGCAAAGGCTCAACTTCAACAAGTGTAAAACCCGAGGCAAGTCAATGCAATGGAAGGAGTAAGCATGATGGTGAACAAACAGAGAACAAAAGGTCCACAAGTGCAACAAAGAGTGGACAATTTTGCGCAAGAAGATAGTGGGTTTGATCAAGATGACTCTTATAATGACCAAGAAGAAGAGGTCCAGTATGTGAACAACTTTCAAGGGCAAAGAAACAACTTCCAAGGCCCAAGCCAACAACAATGGCGACATCAAAACAATCAAGAAATTAGAATTGTCATAACCAAGGTAGTTGGAATGGTGGAAGCAATGAAAGCAATAGGAATAAAAACAACATTCAAGGAAATTGAAGTGGTGGCAATAATCAAGGAAATTGGCATAACAAAATAACCAAGGCTATCAGGGGTCGGGTTTTCAAAGGCCCCCAATGTATCAACAACCGAGCAACCCACCTCCTTATCCTTCCCATGGTCCTAGTTCTTCCAACAATGAAATAGGACGTATGGAGAACATGTTCAAGCAAATGGTGGAGAAGAATGCCCATTCCGATGCCTAACTTGCCTCACACAACACATCAATCCGCAACTTAGAAGTGCAAATGGGGAAAAGCTCTCAAGCTCTAAATTCTCATCCTAAGGGGGCACTACCAAGTGATACGGTGGTGAACCCAAAGGGTGGGAATAACACGGGGCATGGCATGGCCGTTACTACAAGAAGCGGAAAATGTGAGAATGCACCCACCTCAAGTCAAAGGCAACTTTTGGATGATGAGCAAGTGGTACAAGAAGAAGAAACCTCGAGCAATGTGATGCAATCAAATGATGAAGTTCGGATTGATATTGATGACTATGTGGAAGAGACTCAAGAGGAAGTGAACCCGTCTAGGGATCACATTATTGACATACCGGAACCGGTAGTGCAAAAGCCTAAAGTACCATTGCCTAAGCCTCCTCCTCTATATCCTCAATGGCTTGCCAAGCAAAATGGGGAAAATCAATTCAAAAAGTTCATTTACAGGATGAAGAGTCTCTCGATCAATGTACCATTAGTTGAAGATTTGGAACAAATGCCCGGTTATGCAAAGTTTATGAAGAATCTGGTGACAAAGAAGCGGTCGATGAATTTTAAAACTATCAAATTCATTCATCAAGTGAGTGTAATTGTGCATTCAATGGCTCCTAAATTGGAAGATCTCAGGGCTTTCACAATCCCTTGTACCATTAGAAGTACTGAGTTTTCTAAAGCTCTTTGTGATCTTGGGGCAAGTATTAATTTGATGCCCTATTCGGTTTTCAAGACTTTAGGAGTTGGGCAACCAAGACCCACATCTATGAGATTATAAATGGCCGATCACCATAAAGAGACCATTGGGAGTGATTGAATATGTATTGGTTCGTGTTAATAATTCATCCTTCCGGTTGACTTTGTCATTCTTGATTGTGAAGTGGACTATGAGGTGCCAATTATTCTTGGAAGACCTTTCCTCTCTACGGGGGAGGCTCTTGTTGATGTGGAAGCCGGAGAATTCACTTTCCAGGAGGGTGATGAAAAGGTGGTGTTCCACGTGTGCAAATCTATGCAGCAACCGAATAGCAATGAAGTGTGTTTTTTCGTGGTCTTGGTGACCGATATGATTATTGATGATACAAGTGCCACAATTAATGTGGGTGATATGTTAGAGGCCGTCTTGCTCAACTTTGATGATGACTAGATGGATGGTTTCATGGAATGTGTGAATTCTTTGCAAGGAATGGGGTCGTACAATTATGCACCCCGGAAACTCTCTTTGGATCTTGAAAATAGGAAAACTCCTCCTATAAAGCCTTCAATTGAAGAGCTTCCGACCTTGGAGTTGAAGCCATTGCCTCCACATCTTCGGTATGAATTTCTTGGACCTTGTTCTACTTTACCGGTTATTCTTTTCTCTTGTTTGACTAACATGCAGGTTGACTCTATAGTGGCAGTGCTACATAAGAGGAGGAAGGCTATTGGATGGACATTGGCAGATATTTGGGGAATAAGCCCCGCATTTTGCATGCACAAGATCAACTTGGAGGAAGACGCCAAACTATCTATTGAACATCAAAGGATACTCAATGAGGCTATACAAGAAGTGGTGAAAAAGGAGATTATCAAGTCGTTGGATGCTGGGGTTGTCTACCCCATTATCGATAGTTTGTGGACTTCTCTGGTGCAATGTGTCTTAAAGAAAAGGGGCATGACGGTGGTCACCAATGACAAGAATGAGTTGATTCCCACAAGAATGGTGACCGGGTGGAGAGTGTGTATGAACTATCGCAAGCTCAACAAAGTCACAAGGAAGGATCATTTCCCACTTCCCTTCCTTGACCAAATGCTTCATAGGTTGGCCGGCCGTGCTTTCTATTTCTTTCTAGATGGATATTCGGGCTACAACCAAATCCTTATTTCTCCGGAGGATCAAGAAAAGACAACTTTTACAGTCCCTATGGTACATTCTCTTTCAAGCGGATGCCATTTGGTTTTTGTAATACATGACGACTTTTCAAAGGTGTATGATGGCGATCGCCATGGACATGGTAGAGGACTATCTTGAAGTTTTCATGGATAACTTCTCGGTGGTTGGGGATTCCTTTGATGATTGCTTGGAAAACTTGGATAAAGTATTGGCAAGGTATGAAGAAACGAACTTGGTGCTAAATTGGGAGAAGTACCATTTCATGGTCGAGGAAGGCATAGTCCTTGGCCACAAGATCTCAAAGAATGGCATAGAAGTCGACAAGGCTAAGATTGAGGTGATTTCTAACGCAGGGTTTTACCAGCGCTTCATCAAGGATTTCTCTAAAGTGGTGAACCTGTTGTGCAAGCTCTTAGAGAAAGATGCTAAGTTTCACTTCAATAATGATTGCATGAGAGCCTTTGAATTGCTAAAGTTCAAGTTGACAACCACTCCCATTATCACCGCTCCTAATTGGAGTATCCCTTTTGAGCTCATGTGCGATGCTAGTGACGTAGCGGTCAGGGCTATTTTGGAGAAACACATCAACAAGATTTTTCATTCTATCTACTATGCTAGTAAGATCATGAAGAGTGCCCAAGTCAACTACACCGTTACGAAAAAAGAGCTTCTTGTCATTGTGTTTGCAACTAAGTTCCGCTTGTACTTGATGGGTGCAAAAGTTATTGTTCATACGGTGGCACTTCTTAATCTTATGAGAAAGAAAGATTCAAAAGCTCGGTTGATGAGATGGGTGCTATTGTTGTAAGAGTTTGATATTGACATCCAAGATCGAAAAGGGAGTGAAAATAAAGTGGCGAACCACTAGTCTCATTTGGAGGAGGAGGAGAGGCAGCATGATGGCCTGGAAATCAATGACTCCTTCCCTGATGAACAACTCTTGGCTATTTCAATGAAGGAGGTGCTATGGTTCGAGAATCTAGCAAACTTTCTTGTGTGTGGAATCATCCCGGATGAGTTCTCTTAAAATCAAAGGAAGAAGCTCAAACGGGATTGTCAAGATTATTATTGGGATGAGCCATACCTTTCCGAATTTACACGGATGAGGTAATTAGAAGATGTGTACCGGAAGAAGAGCAAAGTGATATTCTTGGGGCTTGTCATTTTTCTCCATATGGTGGTCACCATGGTGGGGCAAGAACGACGCCAAAGTGCTAAGTTGCAATTTCTATTGGCCCACTCTCTACAAAGATGCCAGTGATGTGGTTAAAAGAAGTGATGAATGCCAACAGGCCGGTGGCATCTCGAAGAAGAATGAAATGCCTTTCCCTACCATTTTGAAAATTGATATTTTTGATGTGTGGGGTATTGACTTCATGGGTCCTTTTGCGAGTACTTGTGGAAGCACTTATATCTTGGTTGCTATCAATTATGTGTCTAAATAGATTGAGGCCATTGCTCCACCCAACAATGAAGCGAGAAGTGTGGTGGCGTTCTTGAAGAAGAATATTTTCACAAAGTTTGGTACTCTACGGGCTATCATAAGCGATGGGGGGGTCGCATTTTTGCAAAAAGACTTTTGACACTTTACTTAGAAAGTATGGTGTTACTCATAAAGTTATGACTCCCTATCATCCACAAGCTAGCGGTCAAGTGGAAGTCTCCAACCGGGAGATAAAGAGTATATTTTCCAAAACAGTGACGGCTAACCGGACGCATTGGCCAAAGAAGTTTGATGATGCATTATGGGCTTATCGGACTGCTTTCAAAACTCCTATCAGAATGTCTCAATACCGGTTGGTGTTCGGCAAATCTCGTCATCTTCTGGTGGAACTTGAGCACAAAGCTGTGTGGGCTCTAAAGAAGTTGAATCTTGATTGGAATGCAAGCTACACATTTGAATGACTTGGATGAGTTCCAGTACCATGCTTATGCAAGTTCGTCCTTGTACAAAGAAAGGATGAAGTACCTTCATGATAAATACATTTGGAACAAAGAGTTCAATGTGAGATATCTTGTTTTGTTGTTCAACTCACAATTGAGGATGTTTCCCAGAAAGCTAAAGTCTAAATGGAGTGGTTCTTTTGAAATTGTGGGTGTGACACCTTTTGGTGCATTGGACTTGAAAACCAAAAGCACTGAATTATTCAGAGCCAATGGTCACCAGGTGAAGCATTATTTGGGAAAAGTTGGTGATGGCCACGTCGTGGCGGTGATTCATTTCAAATGATGGTAATCTGCATCGTGTCGCGACGTTAAATCAGGCGCTTCTTGGGAGGCAACCCATGTTTCTTTTTCTTTTCTTTTCTTCTTTTGTAGTTATGTATTATTTTTTTGCTAACTGGATTTGAAGTGTGTTGCAGGGATGAGTGTACTTTACAGGAATTGTGACTAGAATTTTGGTTAAGTGTGGGAAGAATTGCAGACCGTTGTATTGTGTGGACCACACAATTATGGTTGCTGCAGCAAAAGGTACTTTACGGCCGCACAATTGCATTGTGGACCGTACAAGTTGAAGGTGGAAAATGACAACTCTCTGAAGTGGGTTCATCAGGAAAATGGCCAATCTGCGGCGGCAAGACAAAATCTACGGTCCGCAACAGAATCTGCGGCCGCACAACAAATTATGCGGACCGCAAAACAATAGGGAAACTGGGCCCTCAGGTAATAGAGAGCGGACCACAATTGGAATTTTGCAGCCGCACTCACGTCTCTTTCCCTTGGCAGAAACCGTTGAGTATAACTAGAGGGGCTAGGGCACTGTTCTCTTTTTTCCTTCTTTGAGCTCACAAATTGCACCAAATTGAATTTTTTTTGTTAAATTGTCTGCCTACAAGCCTGGCCACTATTGATCGCTCATCTTTTGCACTCATTAACATCTGGTATGCTTCGTCATCTTGATTAATTTCTTTTAATTTTTAGATTAATACTGAAAATTTAGACCATCCGTCTGATGAATCTATTTGAACAACCGTGTGGAGTAAATATGTAGTGGGTAGATTGGAAAATTCTCTAAGGAGAATGGATAAATAGATTTTCATGCTTAGATGTTGTTTCCATCGCAAGATTGTGCAAATATTTCAAGCCCTAGGTAAAAATAACCATCTGTTCGTAATTGTTAGAATCTATGGCTGCACAAGGTCTGCAAAAGTTAAAGTCTAGGTACCTTAGTACTGCATGGTTCTGCAGCCGCATTGGAAAATTATGCGATCCACAATGCTCCTTCTGCGGCCGCAATGAAAATTCTGCCGACCACAACTCCCTAACCTGCAAGCATGTTTCTACTATGTTTTTCACTGTATCTTCTGGTGTGTCCTTATATTCATTCTGTGCCTGAACTTGAATTGAAACTAACAAACACCTTTGCTTGGTATAGAAAATGGTTCGATGTAGAGGCCGAGGTGACACTTCAAAAGGAAGGGGTGACCCTTACCTAGTGCCTAACAACTTGAAATCAGAAAGAAGACAGCAACTGGCAGAGAGAGACGTGTAGACCTTTCTGAGACCAGTTTCTATGCCCTATTAAGCATCAGAGGGCAACTCAGCCTCTATACATGAGCAGCCGGCTGTCTAGTAAAGGTTGCCAGGGAGATATCAACTCAAAGATAAGCCGTCATCATCACATAGAACCTTTGAGGTTTGGGAGAGTGCCAGCCAGGCTTTTGAGCCTTCTACTACACCTGTCCCCCAAGCACTAGAGAATCAGTTCAGGACATCCCCGATGATGGCAGAGGGGGGATGCTATAGTTGCCGGCCTTGAGCGGTTATAGAAGAAAGAGGTGTGGGAGGATCGCTTTGTCAGTTTGGCTGCGTTCTCCAGCTTCCGTGATTGATGGCCAGTGAGGTTGCTCACTCTTGAGCGACAATTTCAGTTAATAGATTTATAAAAGCATAACCCTGTAGTTTTGAGGCAATTCCGGGAATGCAAAGGGTGGATGTGGTTTACCCAGAGCGTGGCAGATGCGAAGGAGTAACTTGTCCGGGAATTCTATGCCAATGTAGCGCATATCAAGAAAGGGACAAAGGAAACTAAAGTAAGGAACCTCAAGGTGCGATTTGACCAGCACACATTGAACACTTACTTTGGGTTTGATGATGTCGAGCCCACAGAGTACCTTGAGAAATGTGCACTTGGGGATGCAGCTCGTCCTTGGCTAGCTGAGATTTTAGCAGTTCCTGGGCCACCACCACCATGGATCACAGCAGGGGTTTCTATTCACAGAAGTGCGTTGAGTTTTAAGGAAAAGGGGTGGCAAACCTTTGTATGCAGCCGAATAGACGTGTCCCAAAATGAGACATATCTTCTTGTCTCGCGGGCAGTTCTAGTGGCTTCCATCATGGCCAGTTACCCCATCTATGTGGGTGTCGTGATGTCAGCCAATATCTCCGTGGTCGCTCGGTAAGCTGACACATCCTACCCGTTATTCCAACACCATTACAGAGTACCTCACAGATGCAAGTGTAGAGCCGAGGGACTTTGACACAAAGGTGCGGCCGAAGAAGCCCTTCTCATGGTACTTACTAATGGATGCACACAACCCTAAGAAAAAGGGTCAGTCATCTACCACCACAGGCCAGTCTGATGAGCCACCGATAGTAGTTACAGAAGCAGTTGATATTCCATCCACTTCGGCCGAGCCTTCGTCTAGTGCTACAACCATGCCTCCACCACCATATGCAGTTCCCACGGCAGTTCCTACCACAGGTTCCACCTCGGCTTTGAAGCCGGTGCTCATGCCCACTGCTCCACTCTCTGCGCTGCAAGTCTCCCAGATATTGGCGAGCTGCAATAACTATATGCAGACAACCACTGCAAAGCTGTCTGACTTATTTAGTACTGTTGCAGCACAGTCCTCTATGCCGGCACCTCAGATGCCCCTATTAGTGGAAGACACTATGAAGAAGCTCCTGGACAACCAGAACACTATCATGGCTGCAGTGGTACAACATGGGTCAGTGATCAAAGAGCTAGGAAAAGAAGTTAAGAAAATGAGAAAGACAAAGGCCTCCAAGAAGTCAGTGCACAAGCTCCGGAGACTAGTTACCAAGCTTGCAGCAGCCGGAGATATTCCATTTGATATGCTGATTGACCCACACCATCCAGGCCCAGATCCTACAACACCTACAGCACCAGTGGCCAGCCTGAGGAGCCAGACTCTGCTGTTAACACTCCTGAGGCAGTGCGTCAAATGTTCACCAATCCAGTCACTCTCAGAGTTGAGGATGATGAGATCCAGTTGGAAGAGACTGAGGGTGGTGATGATGTTGTGGACACAGAGATGACCAAGGAGCGATAGAGAGTTTTTTTCACTCTTACCCTTCCTTTACTCTTATTTTATTAAACATTGGGGACAATGCTTATTTTTATTCGGCG
>MCJB01052841.1:1042-67508 GCA_002018475.1 Nicotiana obtusifolia | reverse complement strand
GGGGGAGGGGGTGGAGTTTATTTGATTTGATTCGATGATTCTGAGACAATTGGTTAGTAATAACTTGACTATATTTTCTCCTTTCTCCTTTATTCTGTATATATTCTCTCTTTTCTTCTCTCATTATGTATATATCTTCTCTCATTATGTATATATATCTTCTCTCATTATGTATATTCGTTATGCTTTCGATAGGTTTTTCTTTGTAGCTTCTTTACATTTGTTTCTTATTAGTTGGTGTTTAACTGAGTAACTTCTTTTTGAATTAGTAGCTTCTTCTCGATTTAGTAGCTTTTTCTCGATTTAGTAGCTTCTTTTTATGTTTTAGTAGATATGTTTTGGTTTTCTTAATGCCACGGTTCTTTTCAAAGGTAGTTTTTGTGTGAACCGGATGTCTCTTCCTAACGATGGATGGCGTGACAACCTTCTTAAGGGACTGAGTCTGTTTTTTTTTTTTTTGTGTTTAGGTAATAATAGTAGTAGTAATGAATAAAAATACCTAATTAAGAAATGCTCGAAGAGTCAAACATGCTTCACTTGGTACCAACACTCTTAACTACGTGCTTATGGTTAGAAACAAGATTTTTGGAAAGAAATAGCTCTAGTTAGTGACTTTGTGACTATTGTGTTGACATAGGAAATCATCGAGTGGTTTAATCGAACAATAGTGATTTTCAATCTTGAATGTGATCGTTGTGGGCCCTCGACTCTATCCTTTTTAACAATCTAGTAGCGTGAGGGGTGAGATGTTTTGTGGCTAGTCCAAGTACCCGTGCGAATGGCCTAGAACTTGCCCCGAATGTGATTCAAGGAGAAATCTTAAGTTTTGCTTGGCGTGAGAAGTGATTGTAGGCTTTCCTTGACCCGCCTGAATTTTCCATTGCCTACCAATGTTGTTATCCCTAGTCAACCCATTTGAGCCTAGAGCCTTTCTCATTTGATAACAAGCCTTTACCCGTTTTGTCGTGACTTTCTCTTGGCACCCGAGCTTTCCTTAAGACTCTTGTGAAACAATTGGCTAAAAACGTAAGTTTGGGGGAGAGACGAGGAACTTGAAAGAGGTATCAAGGCACAAAAAATAGAAAAAAAATAATGAGAAGGAAAGGCAAGAAAAGGAAAAAACAAAAAGAAAATTGCAAAAGAAAATGAATAAGTGGAAGAGTTGAAGGGATTCAAAGAAAGGTAATGATCCAAAATATGGTGAAATAAAAAAGGGAGAAAATGAATTCCATGATCAAGAAAGAGTGATATTAAGTCTCACTAGTTCCATAAGGAAAAGAAAGTGCCTCAAAGAATTGGCAAAGCATGAGCCGAGAACAAAAAAAATGAAGTGCTTAAGGAAAGGTGAACCCACTCAACCATAGTGTATCCAACCTTAGTCCAAAAGCCTTCATTACATCTCGAAAAAGCCCTACTTGATTTCAAGCCGAGTGAGCTTACATTAGTGGCCATCTACATGAAAGGCAAGCCTATAGTACTTGAAGCCGTACTTGCGATATTCTCTTGAGAGAGATGAGTAAACCTTTCACAAATCTTTGGATTGAGTGCTAAAATTCTTAAGTGATCTAGGCGCAAATGGAGAGTAGAGGAGAAGGAGTTTGGGATCCACAATGACCTACATGAGAGAGCAAGCATGAATAAAGTCAACTCTTGTTGATAATACATAAGTAGTATGGGTAATTGTTGGTCCCAATTGATGTGTGGATGACTCACCTTTGACTGGCTGAAATGACCCCTAACGTATGGAGGTGGGAACTATTTTGTTTGCTTGAGACGAGCAAAAAACTTAAGTTTGGGGGAGTTGATAAGTGAGGATTTTGACTACTTATTAGCGCCCATTAGCTTTTGTTTTAGTGTAAAAGCATTGAATTGTGTTCCCGAAACTAATGAATGTGCAAAATTGCAAGAATGTTGGAAGTTGAACTCCCGAGATGAAATCCGACTCAAAAAGGAGTAATCTAAACACAAATTAATAAAAGGAACAAAAGCTTACAAAGTGCGGACCGCAGAATTCCATCTGCAACCGCAAACAATGAAGGGAATCCTAGCAGACTTTCTAGCAAACTGCGGACCGCACAGGAATTGTGGAGCCGCAAAATAAGAGCTTGAGATTAACTTCAGAGGGTGTGCAAATTTTCAAGTTCCAAGTCCCTCAGAATTGCGAACTGTACAAGAATTGTGCGGGCGCAGAAGAAGTTCCTTGCGGCCGTAGAAGTAAAGATGCAGATGCAGAAGACCAGGTTGCGACTGCAAGGATATTACCTCGCGGCCGCAGTTCAGAATGTGTGGCTGCAGAATCACAGCTCCTGCAAGATGAAGAATTCTGCGGATCGAATTGTGCCACCGCAGAATCTCTCGAAGGGCATTTTTGTTCGAAATTTTCAGCCTTGTATAAATAGACGAGTTTCATAAAATTAGGTTAACTTTTGACATCAGCAAGTCTTGTAGCTATTTTTCTTTGCCTCTTTTGGAAGTTTTCTATATTTTGGAGCATTTTACTATAGATTTTATCATTTTAACTTTACAATATGAGTTTAATTAGTATTTCTTATTCTATTTCTTTACTTTCAAGCATGAGTAGCTAGATTTTTACTAGAGTTGTAACCCAACCCTAGTGTATAAACCTTATGGGTATTTAATTTAGTACTTGTTTATGATTGAGTATTTATTATTTAGCCTTGTTGATGCTTTAATTTGTGAAATTAATGGTTGCAAACATTAGTTCATGCCTAATTGACTTAGTCTCTACTTGAGAAAGAGAGACTTATCTAGGAAATCTTGGCTAACAAGAAATTAGGTCAATCGAGAGATTGATTAACCCAATCAAAAGGGTTAAACCTAGAGATAGTAATAACCTGACTTGAGCTTTTATTATCCGTCTTTTGTGATACCCATTTGGACTTCAGAAAGCCAAATTGGGCAAAATCACTCTCTGACCGAGAGGTATTGAATATATAATTGAGAGTTGATAGCTATAATACACTCCGATCAGCAAAACAAGCATTAAAGTTTTTATCCCATTAGGTGAATACCTAGGTGAAGGTCATAGCCCTAGGCTTTTTACAAACTTGAAAAACAACAAAAACAATTATCCTATTCTTATTTCTTTACTTTGCAATCCTTAGCTTTGAAATAGAAATAGCAACAAAGCCATTTTGTTGAAGTGCAAATTAAGATAGTTCAAATTCACGCATTAGAACATATACTCCTAATTCCTATCTAGCTCCCTGTGTATTCGATCCCGACTCTTCGTTAGGTTACTATAATTGCAATCAACCGTGTCATACCTTGTTTTGAGGTGTGCATTGTGCGCGATAGGTCAGTACACTTTGATACATTTGGTCTGTAATAATTTGATGATAATCTTTCTTTTCTTTTTTGTATTTATTTAGCTTCTCTCTCTTCTCTTATGTATATTTATCTCTCTTTAGTAGTTTTTGCTTATTAGCTTCTTTATTTTTTCCATATTAGTTCGTGTTTTGTTAAGTAACTTCTATTTATGCTTTAGTAGATAATAAGCCTTTGATTTTCTTAACGTCACGGTTCTTTCAAAAGGTAGTTGTGTGAACCAGGTAACTCGTCCCAACAATGGATAGCGTGACAACCTTCTTAAGGGAATGAGTCCGTTTTTGTGTTTAGGTAATAATAGTAGTAGTAATGAATAAAAAGACTTAATCAAGTCATTCTCGAAGAGTTAATCATGCTTCAATTGGTACCAACACACTTAACTACGTGCTTATGGTTAGAGATTGAAAGAAATAGCTCTAGTTAGTGAGTTTGTGACTCTTGAGTTGACTTTGATAATCATCGAGTGGTTTAATTGGACCATAGTGATCTTTAAACTTGAATGTGGTCGTTGTAGGCTCTCGAGTCTATCCTCCTTTACAATCTAGTTGCGTAAGGGGTAAGATGAAGTGTTGCTAGTCCAAGTATCTATTCGAAGGGTCTAGAATTTGCCCCGAATATGTTTCAAGGCGAAATCCTAAGTTTTGCTTGGTTTGAGGTGATTGTAGGCTTTCCTTTTCCTGTTTGAGCTTTCTACTGCCAACCAATGTCATTATCCCTTGTCAACCCCTTTGAGCAGCTAGCCTTTCTTATTTGATAACTATGTTATAAGCCTTTACCTGTTTTATCGTGACCCTCTCTTAGCACCCCGAATTTTCCTTAACACTCTTGTGAAACAAGTGACTTAAAAAATAAGTTTGGGGGATAGATAAGGAATTTGAAAAGGGTATCAAGGCATAAAAAGAAAAAAGAAATGATCTCTATGAAAAGAGAAGGCAAGAAAAGAAAGGAACAAAAAAGAAATGCAAAACTTGAATAAGTGGAAGGGTTGATGGATTCAAAAAGAGGTAATTATCCCTAGCATAAGCAATCAAAAAGGGAGAAAAATAATGAAATGAACAAGAAAAGAGTGATGTTAAGTCTCTATAATCCCCAATGAAAAGAAAATGCCTCTAAGAATTTGTAATTGTGAGCCGAGAAATGAAAATGTGGAATGCTTAAGGAAAGGCGTAATAACTTACCCATATGGTATCCTACCATAATCCAAAAGCCTTCATTATAACCCGAAAGAAGTCCTACTTGATTTCGAACCAAGTGAGCTTACATTAGTGGCGATCTACATGAGGGGCAAGCCTATGGTACTTGAAGCCGTACTTGTGACATTCTCTTGTGAGAGATGAGTGGACCTTTCATGAATCATAATATTGAGTGCTAATTTCTGAAGTGAGCTGGCAAATGGAAAGTAGAGGTGGAAGAGTTTGGAGTCCCCCATGATCTACATGATAGAACAAGAATCCTTGATGAATAAAGTCATTTCTTGAAACTCAGATGTCATATTAGAACTATGTGTGCATGAATATTTGACTTGTCACCTTGTTGATAATCATGAGTAGTTGATAAATGAGAATTTTGACTACTTATTAGCACCTTTTTACTTTTGTTTAGTCCGAAAGTATTGATTTACGTTCCTGAAACTAATGAAATTGTGCAAATTGCAGGAATGTTGGAAGTTTGGTCTACCATGATGAAATCCGACTCAAAAGGAGTGTTCCGAAGCACAAGGCATAAAAGGGCGCGGAGGCAAAGAAGTGCGATTCGCAGAAGAAATTGCGGACAACCGAATTCCACCGCGGCCGCAAACCAAGCAACAGAACCCAATAGGATTTTGACCAATGTGCGGAGTGCACATGAATTGTACTGCCGCAGAATAGGGCTTTCACTGACAAAAAATTCAAAGTTAAGAGAATATGAAAAAAAATAAAGTCCTGACGCCTTGCTGAAGTGCGGTCCGCACAAGATTTGTGCGGCCGCAGAAGTTGCTTCGCAGCCGCAATCCAGAATGTTCGGCTACAAAATCCACTCTCCTGCCAACTGAAGAAATCTGCAGATTGCACATGAAATTGTGCGGCCACAGAACCTCCGGAGAAGCATTTTTCAGCGATTTTTGGCCCATTGTAAATATACGAGTTTCATAATTTTAGGTCAAATTTTGAAGAAAAAAGCTGTTGTAGCCGTTACCTTTTGTCATTTTAGAAAGTTTTTGATTGTTTTAATGTTTAAACATTATACTTCATCAATTTAATCTTTGATTATGTGTTTTATTTGAATTTCTTCTTTATTTTCTTCAATACCCACTATGGGTAGCTAGACTTTTACTAGGGTTGCGACCCAACCCTAGTGTGTAAACCTTATGGATATTTAATTTAATGCTTATTTATGATTGAATGTTGATTATTTAGCCTAGTTCATGCTTCAATTTTAGAATTAATGGTTGCAAACATTGATTCATGCCTTGTTGACTTGGTCTCTACTTGAGAAAGATGGACCTAATCTTGTATAACTTGGCTAACAAGGAATTGGGCTAATTGAGGGTTTGATTAGCCTAATTAAAGGGTTCAAACTAAAGATAGTGAGAATCAGACTTGAGCTCATATCAACTATTTAGTTTGATACCCGTTTGGGCTTGAGAAAGCCAAATTGGCAAACTCACTCTTTGACCGAGAGATATTTAGTGGGTAATGTAGAGTTGAGAGTTATAATACACCCCAATCAACAAAACAAGTGTTAATGTATTTAACCCATTAGGCGAACACCTAGGTTACGGTCACATCCCTAGACTTTTTAACTATTTGGAAAAACACCAAAAACACTCATTCGCTTCTAGTTTCTTTTCTTAGCATATAATTGCTAGAGTAAAATTAGAATTAGAAAGCAAAACCTTTTGTTGGAAGCGCAATTTAGTTATTCCATTCGCTTTCGTCAAGTGTATACTTCTAACACCCATAGTAACTCCCTGTGGAAATCGATCCTGACTTTTCCTGGGTACTATTCTTCCAACGACCATTTTCACTCACTATTGAGTGCGGATTGGACATGGATCACTAGAGAGAAACAGCGGAGGGGTTTTACAATAATCAGTAAATCGTAGTATGAAAAATAACTACTAGAAACTACTACTGCTTCCGTAAGTGACAAAAAAATAATTTGAATAAAGAATGCTGAATTGGGTGAATCATCGTATTGACAAGATCATTTTTATTTACTACAGTATTTATTATCGAATTACAATACATCCCACTAGCATGAACATTTTTATGCTAAGAATATATAATAGTAATATTTTGTTGATAAGTGACGATATGTGTTACTTTGTTAAATTGTCATCTAAAAACTTAATAATTAAATCGATGACACTTTTATTTATTTATTTAATGTGATACTGATTAATAAGATGCATTAATAGTTATTCCTCCATCAACACACATAATTTGGCCTGTGATGTATGAAGCACATGGGAAGCAAAGGAACGCAACCATAGCTGAGACTTCTTTTGGCTCTCCAACTCGCCCCCCAATTGGAGTCCGAATCGTTAATTTGTCGATATTTTCTTTGTGTACTGGATTTTGCTGCAAAAAAATACGAGAGAAAGTCAGTACAACGATCAATTTGAGACAAGACAAAATCTTTTAAGTGCTTAGTAGTTTTTGTTGACTGGTTTTTCCCTATGGCATTGTTTGAATAATTTACTATTGAAATAAAAAAAAAATTATTCCGACGTATGTTTAATTTCATCTCAAAATGATAGTCACAGCTAGGTTCTTTTCCAATCTAATCCCATAAATACTTACTTGTGCACGGGTATGTTTACACCAAATTAAGCAAGCTAACTGCAACTAAAAATTAAAATAAAATATTTAATTGTAGTTAAATATAATACATACAAAAGCTAAGGACTAACTAGGTAAACTTACAGAAGCAGCATCAATGAGAGAGGTTCTTATAATCCATGGTGCAACTGCATTAACTCGAATATTGTCCTTAGCCCATTCACATGCCAAACTCCTTGTTAATTGGTTCATTGCTCCTTAATATATAGTGAATGGTGAAAAGAAAAAAGCAAGAATATCAGTATACACGTCTATATGACTGCATGTTAGTTGGCTGCAGTGTTACTAAGGCTGCTTCTTTGTCAAATACTAATAGAATGTTTTAAGCTCAAAATTATTTAAACGAAGAACTTGAGTTATATATACTAATAGTGCTAAGTTTTTTTTTCTTAACGCTTTCAGAAGTTTAATATGCGATAGTAAATTATTTATCATTTAATTAATGTTTATCATAAAAATTTACTTGTAATTTAGTTATAAGTAACCTGATTATCATGTAAATATTCTTTTATACTGTCAATGCATAGAACTGAAAGTTGAACAAAAGTTACTATGTTATGGTATAACAACCCACTAGTAAGTGCACTAATTATTGTGTATAGTTTTTTTTTCCTCACAATCGGCTTAAAGTTATTTAGACTAAGTAACTGTCTATTATAAAGCAAATTATTATCGTGTATAGTTTTTTCCCCTCACAGTCGGCTTAAAGTTATTTAGACTAAGTAACTGTCTATTATAAAGCAAATTAATTTGGTAATTTAGGAAATAAAGTAAATCAAATGCTTTAGTGATTTAAAGTATACACGAATAGTGTATATAAGTTAAATTCAAAATTAAAATTATATAATAAATTAAAGAATTAGCCTAAATAGCCGACCACTTAACTGATTAAGCTAAAAATAGTCGATGAATATTTAATAGTGTATGATCAATGTATATTCTATGCATATCGGTTAGAAAAAGTAAACTGTGAGTTCTTTTGTAGTATCTCTGGCTAGCTAACTACCTTTAGACGCAGAATAGATGGAACATAAGGGAAGAGAGACAAGCCCAGCGACAGAAGAGATGAAAACAATGCTTCCATTTCCTGAGGCCTTCAAGAAAGGATGTGCTAGCTGCGATAGGTGGTAAGAAGCCTCAAAATTAATGCCCATCATAGTGTTGTAATCTTCATGAGTGAACTCCGTTGCTAATTTAGCTATAGATACAGCAGCATTATTTATCTAACAAAAAAGAAAGTCAAGTTATATTACTATGTATATGATGAAAAGAGCTAGCGTAAAATTATAAGTAGGTACTGCAAAAGTTTGTTTTCTTTTTATGATATTAACTGTTTGCACCACCAAGGTGTGTAACGGGACTGTAGCGATCTCTCCACCAACGACAGAGCTAATTATGTTTAATGAATATGGTTTAATTGTATTCCTTCGTCAAAACATTCTAATGTGTAAAATATGACAAAAATATTTTTTTGTAGTATAATTTTTTAAATCTTCTTGTCTTAAGGAAATTCTTAAGTGTAGTAATAAATGTGGTTCAAAATTGATATAGGTCACAAATTTGAATCCAGTGATACTCCTGTATTTTTTATGAATCCTCTTATTATAATTTTTAGCTCCAGTACTAGATCTCTACCGTTCATTACTAGAATTCTTGTGTTCGAACCATGTGACTAGAGAATCTTCTAATAGGATGGAGCGTCTTATGATCTGTTAGTAGACCTATCTAGCCCAAATTGATCGACCAATAGGCTTCGAATTACCGAATCATTAGAACTAAAAGGAAAAAGAAGTGTGCAACGTGGAACTTACTAGAATGTTAATTTTTCCATCAAAATAGCTGCTAACGGTGCCCATGAACTTTTCTCTTTGAGATCTTGATAGTAAGTCACACACAGATCCTTCCACTTTAAAACCCTTAGTTTTCCATTGTCGAAGACACTCATCAAGCTCCATCTGGTTACGTGAACACGTATAAACATTTGCTCCAAAACTTGCCAATTCTTCTACAATTGCATGCCTAATTAATGTGCAGTCAAAAACAACAAACAATTAATGATAAATTTACTATATGTAATTAATATATTCTGTATCGTGACTTATTTTATAGATAGATTAAGAAGAGTAAACTGAAAATCCAATCACCCTATGCCTCGAGTGCCTCCAGTGACAATAGCAGTAGCGCCTTGAAGACTCCACCTACCATCATCTGCCATTGCTGATTCTGAGCGGATCGATCTCACGTTAGCTCAAGTCGTTGGTCTTTAATTAGAAGAGTAAATATTTGAGCTTGAGAAACTTTTAATCTAGTAGGTTCGTATAATTCACTAGAATAAACAGTATTATTAAATCAGATAAAACAAGAAAGTAATGAAATTAAAGACGGATATATAAAACCCTAAACTATAAGATAAGTAAGCCTCTTCTGCAATGTTATGATAAAGCTACTCTAGAATTTATAAGAAAACTATTGAGTTTAATATCTTGTGTTTTCCAACAAATAAAGTAACCATGACCAATATTATACAAAAGAGGAAGAAGCGACAAATCATGGTGGTCCTCGATTTCTCCACAGTTTTAGCCACAGACCACTTCACTTTTTAAACCACGGATATGCCGGCAAAATATAAGAAATAACCTGATTTACGACTTATAATTAAAAATTAATTATAATTTTAAAAATAATTAAAATTTAATTATTTTTTTATGTAAAAATAATATACTGAAAATTTATACGTAAAAACTCCAATACAACATATTATGTTGAAACTTTTCGTATTTTAATTAGAATATTTTTGTCTAGATTTTATCTCTGCATAAAATAGTAATTATTTTTAATAACTTTATAAATATTAACTATTTTTTAATCACTAATCCGAAAATCGGTAACCCATACCATTTTGACGGCTATACTTACAGTGGAAAGGGTCTATTGCGAAATTTATAGTAATTCCGAATTGTTTTATCTTAATTTCTTTTGTCTTTCTGACTATGAAAACTTTTGAATATAAGCGAGGACAAGTGTGATTTGGTTAATGATTTTTTTTCGTGTCTCTTTTTTTGGTCCAAAGTACAAGCAATATTGGCCGGCTAATTACTTGTTTCCATCGCATCCAGAGTCTTAAACAAGTGTTTTTGTTGTGGTGACCCTTGTTAGCGATAACAACAAAACCGTTGTTTGGTCGTAATTGTTTATAATTTTAAATAGTTTTTTCTTTTCAAATAAAAATGAATTCAATTAATTCCCAATACTGCAAAGACTTTTACCAATCCCTTAACGTTTTAATACTATTACTTCATGAACTTAGAAAAGTAAGATTACATTGGATTATTCGATTAAGAGAACCGAATATATAGGCCTTTATTACTGACATGCCGTGCCGATCCGTTCGGGAAAGGTTACTTTAACTTGCGGTCCAATTATTTATGTGTCATAGCCGTAAGAATATATAAAATTTGTATTCTTTTTATATGTAATATACATAATATATATATATAGAGAGAGAGAGAAAGAGAAAGAAATATATATATATATATATATATATATATATATATTTGACTATTATTTTAAAAACGACTCTGGAGTGTCATTTCCCAAATTCTTTTGGACTCATTTCTGAAGCTTGGTAGTCATTGTCTTGTTGGACTAGCGATCCACTAGGGCCAATAAATAGTCCCATTAAGCACAATGCTACAAGGTTCAGAAGATCGTTGTAGTAAAAAATTCCAAATAAAGTAGGATATATGATAAAATCATGCCAAACGAGTTACTCCATAATTAATATATCAAAAGATGAAAGCAACAAAAATTAAAAAATAAAGAGAGATAAAAGATGAGAGCTTTTCTTATTTTTCTTATTTCTTCCAAGTATGTTTCAAATGTGTATAATATAATTTCTCATCTTTTATTTATAGTATTACATAGATGTATACAAAAAGAATACCTTAAACATAATATTAATTAAGCAATTGAGATGAAAGTTATAAACAGTTAAGCATAGTGGAAATGAGTAGTGAGAGTTATGGATATTTCATTAAGAGTTATGGAAATCTACCATTAGATAATTATTTATAATATGATAAATATTGGGCAAATATCACTTTATATATATATATAATAGCCCGTTTGGCTTAGAGCCCGTTTGCTCAATGTGCCAAAAACTATTTATTTTTTTGAAATGCTTTTGTTCAAAGTGATTTTTAAAAATGTACTTTTGCAAAGTAGTAGTTTATGTTTGGCCAATTCATTGAGTAATACTTTTTGCAAGCAAATTGTGTTTGATCAATCATTCCAAAAAGTACTTTTGAGTATCAAATTACTAAAAAAGATCGTAAAGATTTAGTTTGCAATTAGTATTATTTTAAAAAGATAAATGAATTTAAGTATTGATTATAATAAAAATAGAATTTAAAGATTTTAATTAATATAAAATATTGTTATTCCAAAGAGATAATGCTGCGGCATTTAGTATTATTTATTGTTTACATGATGAACTAGATATATCAAAATACATCATTCAAGATAAATTAAAAATATATTCTTATAAATCACTATATAAAAGAAGAGATCAACTTTTAGTAGAGAAAATATTCCAGAGAGAAATAGGAGAAAGAGAATAAAAATATAATAGTATTAGAAAGAGAATAAAAATATAATAGTGTTAAAAAGAGAAGAAATGTATGGTAAAAAGAGAAAAAGAAAATAGAAATATTAAATTAAAGAGGGATAATTTAAAAATATAAATTTAATATAAGGATATTTTTATCTTGAAAATTAGTTTTCTACTTCTGCTTTTGTTTTTTTAAAGAAGCTAGAATTTGTAGCTTCTCCCAAAAGCAGAAAAACTCCTTCTCCTATTGCTCAAAAATATTTTTTTATTTTGGTCCAACAACTCTAATTTTTCAAAAAGTACTTCTTTTTTTTTTTTTAACAAAAAAAAATACTTTTTTTGCTTTCCAAAAGCTTGGCCAAATAGGTCCTTAGCTAATTTAAAGTGGCTGACAAGCATTAGGCGCTGAAAAGTACTTTAAGTGCTACAGCTGATTTAACAAATAAAAAATTACGTGTTTTGATAATAGTGGTGAAACTGATAATAAACAATTGAAGTGTTGGTAAAGAATGATGATAAACTCTTCTTTCATGTTAGGTAAAATACATAAGTAGCCATGTGAACTATACATCAAATCCCTGTTACATACTTTTTGGGGAAAAAATTACCTTATACACCCAACCCTTTTAAAATGTTTCTAAGACATACTACCTTTGCTACATGGCATGCTCGTGTATGACAAAAAAGATAAAAGCGTTAATCATTCTAAAAAAAAATTCTCAATCTATTTAAGTGCCACGTGTCAAAATTTATGTATTTTCTTCTTCTTCTTCTTCTTCTTCTTCTTCTTCTTTTTCTTCTTCTTCTTCTTCTTCTTCTTCTTTTTCTTCTTCTTCTTCTTCTTCTTCTTCTTCTTTTTAATTAATGGCCCCCTTAACCCCACCCTCTCCCTTCACTTTAACCCACCCCTTCCCCGTTCTTCTTCTCTAGGACCCTCCCTTTTGAGTTTGTTGCTGTTCTTTAACCCTTCCCTATTTTCCTATTCTTCCCTACCCTTTTCCCTATCTTCTCTCTCCACAATTCTAAGACTAACAATAGTGTAAAATAGTTAAAAGGAATCTATATCTAAGAGAATTCTATAAATATGGTTTTGAATCATAATTAGTAGTAATAATTTAAGAATACATATTTGATGTGGGTAGAGTATTAATTTGACGGTTGAGGGACATCAGAGATGATCCTAAAGAAATCGAAATTTGACTGACTCTTAATTCGATACTTACAGACTATTTTTGTAGAACGTTCTTTGTCTGCTTGCGCTTTCATCACAGGGGTTGGTTACTTATTTTTATTGAATAATGCCATGGATTCTGGCCATAATCAACTGCCAAAACACCAAGATTTTCTTTTGTTTAACAGAGAAGATGGCGCGAACTGAGCAGCCATGGATTTGTCCATAACCAACTTTACTGGAGTTTGGACTTTTGCATTCTATTTCTTGTGTTATATTGAATCTAGACTCGAAAACTTGTGACTAATATACTAGGGTTTCTAATTTTGGTTTGTAATTGGAAGGTGATAATTGTAGGTTGTTTTATGGTGGTGGGCGTCAATGGATAAGGTAGAGAAGAGAAAGAGTTGGAAGGGAGAACAATTAAGTGGTATTCTTGTAATATGATATTATTTTATTTATTTAAAATTAATGACACGTGGCACTATATTATTGGTGCATGACACGCCTCACTTTTTCTGAGATGCTTAAATATAAAAGTGGTGTGTATTAGACATACTATAGAAAGGTTGAGTGTGTAAGATTATTTTCGTTCGCAAAAAGTGTGTAATAGGAATTTGGTCCATAATTAAGGTAATAAGCCTTCTTGTTAAAATGACGACTTTAAATAATGTTTGAACAAAATAAAAAAGTTGATAAGCTCTTCTTTTCTGTTACCTGCACCCTTTGATATTTAGTCTCCCATACTATTTTAGTATACACACTTTGTCCCAAGATACTAATGAAATTTTCTTGTGATCATCAGTACCACCTCAGAGATAGTCCCTCCATATTTTATCCACCTCTTTGAGAACACTCCGAGTCAGATGAACACAACCCCCCCTCCCCCCCCAGAAGTTATAGATTGAGAACAATACAACATTTATAATTTGTAATCTCGTGGCATATGATAAGCATCTTGGGTAGGCATTTCTGACCCTGTTAGTTATCTTCCCCGGTAGTTCATGACACTCCATTTTGCTCCATTTCTTGGAAGACAAAGGCAGTCCAAGATTCTTGATAGGAAGGGTTCCTGTAGTAAATCCTGCTAGCTAGTATTTGTTCCTGTATAGCAGCATCTATTCCTGACAAAAATATATTAGTCTTCTCAAAATTTGCACATAAACCTGCGGTATTGCTAAAATAGTTTAAAGCCTCCATCACTCTAGCAATGGACTTAATATCACCTTTGCAGAAAATCATCAAATCATCTGCAAAGATCAGATAAGTCAATTTTAATGCCTTACACATTGGGTGGTATTTGAAATCAGGAAGCTCACTCATTCTCTTAAGTGTCTTGGACAGGTAATCCATGACTAATACAAATAATAGAGGGGATATGGGGTCCCCTTGTCTCAATCCTCTCTTCCCTTCAAAATATTCAAAGCCTTCTCTAAATTTAGTAGTACTAACACATGTCATAATAGTTGGATGAAAGTCTCTGGGAACACATATCCTAATAGTGCTTCTGCTATGAACTCCTAGCTTACCATGTCATATGTCTTTCTTAAATCTATTTTCATTCAACACCTTGGTGAGGTTTTCTTGTTATAGTGTCTCAAAAGGTCATAACAGATTAGTACATTATGTATCAAGGATCTCCGTTCTACAAATGCTGCCTAATTTTTTGCCACCAGATGGTTCAGATCCTGTTTCAATCTCTTGCATATTACTTTTGATATACACTTATAAAGAACATTATAGCATGATATTGGCCTGAATTGGCTAGCATACTATGGGCTTAATACTTTAAGTATCAAGGTTATCATTGTTGCATTCAACTGTGCCAGTAACTTGCCATTGCTCACTAATTGGAGTACTGCAGTAGTGACATCTCTTCTTACAATCCTCCATGCCTTTTTGAAAAAATAACTCCCATATCCATCAGGGCCTGGGCTCTTGTTGCTGTCAATACCTAATATGGCATCCCTCACATATTTGTCTATGTATGGTTTTATCATGTCCAACTGTTGTGATATTGAGAGCACATGTCCATTTTTCAGAATTCTCATTGTTGCTCTTGTTCTGTCTACTGCTTTGCTTCCCAATAATTCTTTATAATAGTCTACAAAGATCTTGGCAATCTCTTCAGGTTATGTGTGTAGCACATCACTGGGTATCCTTTATCTGTGTAACAACTTCTCGAAATTTCTTGTGTTTAGTTACAGAGAAAAAGTATTTGAGTTGTCATCTCTAATCCTTATCCATATTGCTTAACTTCTCTGTTGCAAGAAGCTTTCTACCAAGTAAGAAGACTTTCTAAACTTCTAATATTGTGCTTTTGTTTTCTTACCTTGTAAGTCCTGATCGTTGGGGTTATTGTGTAACTCTTTTTTTAGTTATTCCAATTTTATTTTGTCCTTGTTTGCCTCTCTCTGATACATACCACATCCATGCACATGACTTTCCATGTTGTCTCTACTTTTTCTAAGAAACCTGGTAACTTGCCCATATGTTGCAATATCTAAAAGGTCTTCTTGCCTTATGTCTTGTGTGTATTTGTTCTACCTTAATTGTACAATGGTCACTTATATCCTCTGCTTAACATCTTACTACATATTGATCATGTCCAATTCATACCAAGTTAAGAAATATGAAACGGTTGTTGCAATTATAAAATACCCAACATAAGTCGGAGTCGAATCCACAAAAAATTTAAAGTGGCGTTAAGGTAAACACTCAAGAAAAAAGAACTTGTTATAACCAAATTTATCTTTCAAGCAATGCTGGGTAACAATTATCTAAATGACTTGCTAAGAGATTCAACTAACTAGAATGTAAATAATGATTGAAATACTTTGATGTTTTTGTCAAATAGGGAAAAGCATAAGGTTGTAACCTTCACCTATGTGTAAACCTAATGGGTAGAGTAAATCTATGCTTGCTTGGTAGATCTGGGTTTGGCATGACTCACAATGCTCAAATACCCACTCAATACATCTCGGTTAAAGAGTGATTATGCCAAATTGACTTTCGCAAGATCAAAAGGTTAGCAATCTAAACAATTGAATATGAACCAAGTTGGATTATCCCTATCTTTAGTTCAAATCCTTTAATTAAACTAATCAAAACTTCAACTAGTTTAATTTCTTGTTAGTCAAGTTTTCCTAGAATAAATCCCTCTTTCTCAAGTAAGAAAGAAGCCAAATAGGCATTAATCAATTTTTGCAATCATTAATTCTAAGTATAATGCATAAACAAGGCTAAATAACATACACTCAATCAATAGCAAGCACTAATATTAAAAGCCCATAAGATTATACACTAGGATTGGATCACAATCTTAGACAAAATCTAGCTACTCATAATCAATGACATGAAAAAACAAAAAGATTAAGTAATTGAAGACATAAAACTATAATTAAAGAGTAAAATTAATGGGTCTTCTCTAATTACTGCTCCAAATTGCCCAAAATGGCTAAATATAACCTCTAGAAGCTTCTACAGTGCAAAAGTTGTCCTAAAAAGTTTTCCTCGTCTATTTACAGTGTTCTAAAATGTATTGAAGAAAATACCATTCGGAGGGTTCTGCGGCCGTACAATTTCGTCTGCGGTCCGCACTTTGGGATTTTGCTCTTGTAGGAACTTTCAGTCTCGGAGGTTGTGCGGCCGCGCATAAGCTCATGTGGCAGCGCTTCAGCTTTTGTGGCTGCAAAATTTGGCTACGGACCACACTTGTGAGGAGGCTTCAGACTTGTTCAATTGCAATCTCTCTGATTTTTTAGTCTTGACAGTGCGAGCTTCAAATGCGACCACACTTTTTTTTGTGGTGCGACCGCACTGTTGCCAAACTCATGTGAAGCTTCATAACTCCTTTTGTGGCCGCATATCATTATCTGCGGACTGCATTTTGCTTTTGCAGTCGCCGATGTAATTCTGCAGACCACACTATTCTTTGCACTTCTACTCTTGACTGTTTGAGCTGGAACATCTCCTCTTTGAGTTAGATTTCTTTGTTGAGCTCACATTCTCTAGCACACCTGCAATTCACACATTTTTATTAGATTCAGAAATAATAATCACTACGTTCAGGCTAAAAATTAAAGCAAGTGGGTGCCAATAAGTGGTTAAAATCTACATTTATCAACTCCCCCAAACTTAAGTGTTTGCTTGTCCTCAAGTAACTAGATTAGTTTCCTCCTTTTCTCCGTGAAAGTTCATTTCAAAGAGTCACCTATAAGTCATTTATACTTAGTTGGGACCAACAATTACCTACAATACTCATGCATTCTAAACAAGGTGTTAAATATTTTTCAGAATGTGCAACTTGTATGTAACTCTAGCGTGACATTTGAGCTTCAAGAATTGACTTCATTCATCAAGGACTCTTGCTCTTTCATATAAATCATGGTGGACTCCAAACTCTTCCTCTTCTACCTTCCATTTTTCATGCTCACTTCAAGATTTAACAGTCAATTTCTAGAGCATTAAAGGTTTCACTTTTCTCTCACAAAGGAATATCATAAGTAAAGCTTCAAGTATCATAGGCTTGCCCCTTATATAAATCTCCACTAACGTAAGCTAATTCGGTTCGAATTCAAATAGAATTTCTTTCGGGTTGTAAGGAAGGCTTTTGGATCGGGGTAGGATATCATATGAGATATAAGTGGTTACACCCTTCCTTAAGCACTTTTGTCACGACCCAAAATCCAACTAGTCGTGATGGCACCTAACCCCAACCAGCTAGGTAAGACAATTTAACAATAATCAAATTTCAAATGAGATTTACTGAGAAAATAAATAATGGTAATATATATGAACTTTTATACAAAGAATCCCAAGGATTGGTAGTACAAATCATGAGCTTCTAAGAATTAGAGTTTATAAAGCTAGTATGAAATAAATACATCATCTGTTCGAAATATACATAAACGGATTTAATAATCTAAAGCTACTGGGAAAAAGAGGCAGCTATAACCGGAACGCAGGTACATCTTCAATGCCAGCTTCCACCATATACAACAACACCAGCTCCAAAATTTGCACGCAAGGTGTAGAAGTGTAGTATGAGTACAACCGACCCCATGCACTCAATAAGTAACAAACCTAACCTTAGGTTGAAAGTAGTGACGAGCTTGAACAACAGTCAGAGTCTGACACCAACAACCAAGAATAACTCGTAATAGTATAATGAAAATAGTACAAGTAATACTCAAAGATATGATACTCAGCTCGTTCATAGCTACGGAAAATATGCATGCTTTTCAGGTATAACAGTAAAACCCAAATATTTCGCCGAAAAGCCCAAAGTATGAGTATATCAGAAAAACTGAGATTTTTCCCAAAACTTTCAACAGCAGATGAAATGTTTCATTTTCAGATGGCATGAGGAAAGTATATCTCTATGCCTATATGTCAATGTGCATGTGAAGTCATGAATGTCACAATACCATACAACATGAGGAAATACATCTCTATGCCTACATGCTAAGTATGCATGTCAAGTGTAATGTACCACAATGATAAACTCATGTACTCATGCTCTCAGAGCAGTCAACCTCACTCAGCACGCTGAATTACTCAGTCATCCCAGTCACTAAATCTTCCCAGTCATTCAGTCATTCCAATCACTCAGTCCTCCTAGTCACTTAGTCATCCCAATCACTCGACACTCGCACTCAGTAGGTACATGCGCTCACTGCTGGTATGTCAGACTCCGGAGGGGCAGATACTGCCCAATCGCTAATATAAGCTAATCATGGCATGAATCAATAATGCCTGCTGTGGTGTGCAGCTCGATCCCATAAATATCACTCACAATCAGGCCGTCGACCTCACTCAGTCATCATCTTCTCTAGTCTTTCGGCCTCACAAATCTCATGCCAATCAGCCCAACAACGATAACATGATGTGACAATGAACGATAACAAAGACTGAGATATGATGTGCAAATGAATGAATATGAACGAATATGTAATTGCAATTTAATCAAATAACTCAACAGCCTAAATGACCTCAGTAGGTCTCAATAGGATAAGCATATAGCCTAACATAGTTTCTAGCATGACTCACAGCTCAATTACTCTAGCATGTAGAAATTTCATTGATAGAAACAAGATTAGGTCACTACATAGTACCACAAAATCAACTGGGTCATAATTCACCTGGTGTACGCCCACATGCCCGTCACCTAGCATGTGCGTCACCTCAACACCAAACATATAACATGTATATTCAGGGGTTCATGCCCTCAGCACCAAATTTAGAAGGGTTACTTACCTTGAACAAGCCGAATCCAATACCGAGCAAGCCAAACAATCCCCTAAAAACGCCATCTCGCACGTACCAACCTCTAAACGGCTCGACACTAGCCAAAAGCAACTCAAGAACATAAAATAATACCAAAGGAAACAAATCAAATCGATAAAGGTCAAATTTTTAATCAAAAATCCAAATTCAACTAAAAGGTCAAACACGGGCCTGCACCTCGAAATCGGACGAATCTCACAAAATCAAACAACCCATTCAATTACGAGTCCAACCATACTATTTTCACTGAAATCCGACTCTGAATCGATGTTCAAACTCAAAAATACATTTTATGAAATTTTAGACAAAAACTCCAAAATTTCACTCTTGAAATAATCAATCTAATGCTAAAACAAAGATAATTCATGAAATATAATCAAAACCGTCTATAGAACACTTACCTCAGTCCATGCGGTGAAAATCACCTCAAAAATCGTCTCAATCCGAGCTCCGAATCTCAAAATATGATAGAAGAAACAATAGCCGCTTCTGCGGCATCGCTTTTGTGACCAAAAACCTCGCCTCTGCAGAACCCACTAACCAGTCGACCACTCGCACCTGCAGACACTGTTTCGCTTCTGCACAATCGTAGGTGTGATGCAACATCCCCTTCTGCGCTCCAGCTTGCTTCTGCGAGGCCGCAGATGCACCCCAAGCTCTGCATTTGCGATGACTCCAAACTCTGCCTATTTTCGCTGGTGCGATCACCTTTCCGCTTCTGCGACCACCACACCTGCACAAAGTCATCCGTAGTGCACAACATCAGCACCAACAACCACCAACAACCACACATGAATGAAAAATGGTCCGAAACACGTCCGTAACTCACCTGAGCCGCTCGGGACCCCGTCCGAATATACCAACAAGTTCCATAGAATAACACGGACCTACTTGAGGCCTCAAATCACTCGTAACAACATCGAAAAGATGAATTGCAGCTCAAATCAAATCTAATGAACTTTTGAGCTTTCAACTTCTAAAACTCATGCCGAACCATATTAAATCAACTCGGAATGAACTTAAATTTTGCACACAAGTCCCAAATGGCATAACGAAGCTTTTCCGATTCTCGAAACCACAATCTAAACCCGATTTCATCAATGTCAACTCCCGGTAAAACTTATGAAAATTCCAAACCTTCAAATTTCTAACTTTTGCCAATTAGAGCGGAAACCTTCTAGAAATATCTAAATGCAAATTGGCGCATACGCCCATGTCCAAAATCACCATCCGAACCTAATGGAACCATCAAAATTTCGATATGAGATCAAATACTAAAAAAAAGGTCAAACTTGGTCAACTCTTCCAACTTAAAGCTTCCTAGTTGAGAATCATTCTTCCAAATTAATCCCGAATCACTTGAAAACTAGAACAGACGATACGCACAAGTCATAATAAATCATATGGAGCTACTCATGCCCTCAAACCACCGAGCGAAGTGTAAGTGCTCGAAACAACCGGTTAGGTCGTTACATTCTCTCCAACTTAAACATGCATTCATCCTCGAACGCGTCCAGAGCCGTTCCAAAGCCATCAAATCGCCGTGTAACCTTACCATGCACACACCCGGGGGTGATCCCACCTCACCCTATTCCATATAAGCCTGACAACACAACATAACTGAAGATCATTACTTCAAACGTAGTTCGTAAACCTTAGAACCCAATTTCCAACATCTAGAATCCCTTAAAAGATCGAAATCTCGCATCTAAACACTGTATAAGTCTGAACAAGCTATATCAAGCCATAACCATAATCCAAGATGTAATCACATGATATACCACATAACTCGCATACTCGTAGCAATAATTTCTGACTGTAATAACTGCTCAAAAAAAAATCGGTACCGGTAATAAACCTCATATCAAATAAAACCTCATTCTAAAAACTTCGTACACTGCCGATTATGAACGAACCACACATAATCTCATAACCACTCATCAGATCAACAAGTCATGGAGCCCTCTTTCGTCCAACATGAATCAAAGCCAAATCCTAAGCCGACCTACGATATTCTTCCTCCGTACATACTGTAATTAAATCTGATAGTACCCATTCTAGGTCCAATGAACTCATCTCATCAAACACAACCATTCTATCGACACGCCACACCAATACAATCCTAATCCACAAATCATGCAACTCGTGCACCAATAAGCAACAATTCGGATGCACCCAAAAATGAAAAATGACTCAAATGAGAGAACCGTTCCGCAAGATCAACAAGTACCACCACAACCGCAATGCTCTGAACCTATCATACATAGTAGAACCAAGACACACAAATCTAACACAAAGGATAATATCCAAACATAGCCCTGCTACAATGCGTGACCCATGCAAACACTGGTCCATATGAAATACCGCAAGCCACAATGCTCAAAATCAACAATTACACGTAATTCGACATCAAGTACACGAAGTGCATGACCATAACCATGGAGAAGCCAATAACACAATATATCACAGCCTGGAAAGAACATAACCAAGGTGCAAGCAACCATTCGACACCCCAATAACCATCTCGCTCGAATTTCGCTGCAAGGCTCAAACAGAACCGCATTGTGTGTGCACATAACCAACGAATCACCATTCCTCGTATCATAGAAGAGTAACGCATAGAAAATATTAGAGCACGAACAAGCTCAACTCCAACCGAGTGACTCACCCCTCAACACTAATAGTTTTGAGTCAACAATTCGATCTGGTATAGAATACACATCCTTATTGGGCCTACCAATGGGCCCCCAAATTAAATCCGGCCATCCCCAAATGGATAAATAGCCCTTCAAAAGTCTACGGTGACCTAACCATAACACGTATTACCATCTGGCTAACTTTGGCCACATCTTCACGGTCCGCAACCCTGAAATAATCTACTTCTAAGAACTTCTAGTCTCCAAATCCATAGAACAAATGAATCATCATAGTCGATCCCAACTCCACCACTCGAATGACTAGCACATCTCTCATGCACAATCATCCAACGAGAAATACTTCTATAATTCTTATGTGCCATATCGCAAAATCTGAACATTAGCAGTCGATCAACCAGGCGAGTACCGCCATACCAATGAAGCATCTGTAAGTCAAAACACAGTATGCCATTCTGAAATGCGCACCCTTCTCAGGTAATACCAAGTAGTAATAGCATTCATCTAATCATCTAAAACCACCCATGCTGTTCAAAATTCCTGAAACCCATCCAAAACTGAACCTCCCACCTTGTACATACAGATCTCAATCCCCCATGACACACCGCATCTATCATACCGTCATATGAAAACACGAGAACCCCGTTGTTTAACTTTGAGTCACAAGAAGAATATATACTCAATTATCCATGAACCTTTCACTTGATCCTATTTAAGAGAGAATCACAATACGCAACATGCTCCTTAGGCCGGTAGGAAATATCCATCTCAAATCATGGTAGAAACCATCGAGAACTCTTCGAAACCCATTTGCACATAACCAAGTCATCAGATCTGAATCTCTCTAACTCTGCCAAGCCACGCAAGTTGCCAAACCCAAGAGTATTGCCACAAAACACATGTAGAGACTCACCACATCATAAGTACCCAAAGGACCAATCATATCTATTACGGTGCTGATCCAACCTACTACCAAGCTATCCTATTTCTCCGAGTTCCTTCCGAATTACCCTTAAGTTGACACTTTGCCTTTCAAGAACACCACGATCCTTATCTAAAGCTCACCACAAGAGATCCTAACATAAAACCACATTGCCATAAGGCCCATAAGTTGCTATATTCCTTCTTAAGCACCCCAAAAGTACCACAATCGAGACACCCACTCTGAAGAGATTCTGTGAATATAAAGCCGTTTCCTTTACCTCCCTGATACTGAAATGTAGAATCCATAACGATATAGAAATAGCGCGAGTCTCGACACCATCCAATGTAAATCTCAGATTCTAGCTATATACAAACCCAAAAAAAATTCTCAATTGCTACATATAAATAGAATCCATTAGAACCCTCTCGAGAGTCATCCACTCTGCTCAAATCTCAATTGCACCACCCAAGAGGGACGAACGACATGTGCCCCATTAGCACAAAAACTCCCAAAGAAGTAATCCCGCCTTAACGCAATCGAGTAAAGTCCTACTCCACGTGCACTACATCCGTCACGAATAACAACTCAAATCATTCCATGATTTCCATATACCCATGAAGTGTGATATAACCCGTATCCAGAAATTCCCTTACTCGAGTCATCCTTGATCTCAACCTGTGCAAGTCATAATTGATTCACAAGTATGCCTCAAACCGAAACCAGTAAAACACATAACCATATAATCAAACCGTCGATAACAGACTCCCTTACTTGGCTCAAAGACATAGAATAAAACATTCGATAACTCACAATATTCATACTCTATTACTGCTATAATCCCGCACTGAAATTCAACTAAATCCTTCATAATATCATGTACCACAAACCATATAATACCTCAAATCATCTGCTAAGCTCGCATTCATCCTCATAATGGTTAGGTCAAATTTCTCCACAATCCAAACTCAAATCGCAACACCTATAACCCACTAGTAAAAAAGAAACCCTCCACACAGCATCATAAGGATCACATATCCGTAGATTACCCCGCAAGTGATAACCCTCATGCTTAGCCTCAAACAGACATCTCTCTATACCCTTTCACAGCCACAACTACTATGCAATCACTTAATCTTCCTGAGTCTGAACTTATTAATAAGACATGAAAAGCTACTTTGTTCCACAAGTGAAATAACATGAAAGAATATCACAAAAACCTTCATAAATCAAGATTGTATGATAGATCTACAGAAATCGAGCATCTAATAGTCCTTTTCACATCTCAAGCAAACTCTTCTCGTCACATTCAAACCATCTGAACACATCCGGCAGTCACATCATACTCATCATATAGCCATCCAACCACTAACCGAGCCACCAGTCCCACTCATAGGGACACCACAGGACATAGAAGTCCAAAAGCACATGATCACACAACTGAACTACCGAGCCTAAGCTGCGGTCCAAATTGTGCCTCAAGTTCTCTAGACTGGCCCATCACCAAAATACAAACAATACTTCTTGTACCTCATCCATGGAATCCACAAGCCGTTGATGTACATCTGATACCGAGCGCTCACATGTGCATACGAGTGAGTAGAAGGAATTTAAATAGATATGCTTCAAGCTGAATCAATGCTGCACGATAAGAAAAGAAAGATGGGAAGTTTATCCTAAATGCCATATAGCCTCTCGAAGATAGGTGTGGACGTCATAGTACCAATCAACAAGACTCTACTAGACACTTGCTCATGACTCGTAGAACCTATGAACCTAGAGCTCTGATACCAACTTGTCACGACCCAAAATCCAACTAGTCGTGATAGCACCTAACCCCACCCGCTAGGTAAGCCAATTTAACGAATCCAATTTCAAATGAGATTTACTGAGAAAATAAATAATGATAATATATATGAACTTTTATATAAAGAATCTCCAAGGACTGGAAGTACAAATCATGAGCTTCTAAGACTTAGAGTTTACAAAGCTGGTATGAAATAAATACATCATCTGTTCAAAATATACATAAACAGATTTAATAATCTAAAGCTACTGGGAAAAAGAGGCAGCTATAACCGGAACGCAGGTACATCTTCAATGCCAGCTTCCACCATATACAGCAACATCAGCTCCAAAATCTGCACGCAAGGTACAAAAGTGTAGTATGAGTACAACCGACCCCATGTTCTCAATAAGTAACATACTTAACCTTAGGTTGAAAGTAGTGACGAGCTTGGACAACGGTCAGAGTCTGACACCAACAACCAAGAAGAACTCGTAATAGTATAATGATAACAGTTAAGTAATACTCAAAAATATGGTGCTCAGCTCGTTCATAGTTACGGAAAATAAGTATGCTTTTCAGGTATAACAGCAAAACCCAAATAGTTTGCCGAAAACCCCAAAATGTGAGTATATCAGAAAAACTGAGATTTCCCAAAGATTTCAGCAATAAATAAGATGTTTCGTTATCAGATGGCACGAGGAATTTATATCTTTATGCCAACATTTCAATGTGCATATGAAGTCATAAATGTCACAATATTGTACAACATGACGAAATGCATCTCTATGCCGACATGCCAAGTATGCATGTCAAGTTTAATGCACCACAATGTTAAACTCATGTGCTCATGGTCTCGGAGCAGTCAAACTCACTCAATTATGCAGTCCTCCTAGTCACTCAATCCTCCCAGTCACTCAGTCCTCCCAGTCACTCAGTCCTGCCAATCACTCGGCACTTGCGCTCGGCACTCGTACTCAGTAGGTATCTGCGCTCACTGCTGGTATGTCAGACTCCGAAGGGGTGGATATAAGCCAAAATGTCATGAATCAATAATGCCTACTGCGGCGTGCAGCCCGATCCCAAAAACATCACTCACAATCAGGCCCTCTGCCTCACTCAGTCATCATCCTCTCCAGTCTCTCGGCCTCACAAATCTCATCCCAATCAGCCCAACAACGATAACATGATGTGACAACGAACGATAACAGAGACTGAGGTACGATGTGCAAATAAATGAATATGAATGAATATGTAATTGCAATTTAGGCAAATAACTCAACAACCTAAATGACCTTAGTGATGAGCATATAGCCTAACATGGTTTCTAGCATGACTCACAGCTCAATTACTCTAGCATGTAGAAATTTCATGGATAGAAACAAGATTAGGTCACTACATAGTACCACAAAATCAAACGAGTCATAGTTCACCCGGTGTACGCCCACACGCCCGTCACCTAGCATGTGCGTCACCTCAACACCAAATATATAACACATATATTCAGGGGTTCATACCCTCAACACCAAGTTTAGAAGTGTTATTTACCACGAACAAGCCAAATCCAATACCGAGCAAGCCAAACAATACTCTAGAAATGCCATCTCGCGCGTACCGACCTCTGAATGACTCAAAACTAGCCAAAAGAAACTCAAGAATATCAAATAATGCCATACGAAACAAACCAAATCGGTAAAGGTCAAATCTTTAATAAAAAATCTAAAGTCAACTAAAAATTCAAACTCGAGCCCGTAACTCGAAATCTAACGAAACTCACAAAATCTGACAACCCATTCAATTACGAGTCCAGCCATACTAGTTTAAATCAAATCCGACTCCGAATCAATGTTCAAAACTCAAAAATTCACATTATGAAATTTTAGATAAAACCCTTCAATTTTCACTCTTGAAATCACCAATCATATGCCAAAACGAAGATAGATACATGAAATATAATAAAATTCGAGTATAGAACACTTACCCGGTCCATGCGGTGAAAATAGCCTAAAATATCATCTCAATCAGAGCTCCAAATCTCAAAATATGAAGAAGAACCAAAACCTCGAATTAAAAAGAATCTGCCCAGGCATTTTCGCATCTGTGAAGCAATAGCCGCTTGGGCGGTGTCGCTTTTGCAACCAAAAACCTCACCTCTGCGGAACCCACTAACTAGTCGACCACTCGCACCTGCGGACACTGTTCCACTTACAATCGCAAGTGCGATGCAACATCTCGCTTCTGCGCTCCAGCTCGCTTCTACGCCCAAGGACATCGCTTCTGCGAGGCTGCAGATTTGCCCCAAGCTCCACATCTGTGATGACTCCAAACTCAGCCCCTATTCGCAGGTGTGATCACCTTTCCACTTCTGCGACCTCCGCACTTGCGCAAAATCAATCGCAGGTGTGCAACATCAGCGCCAGCAGCCACCAGCAACCACCTATGAATGAAAAATTATTCGAAACACGTCCGTAACTCACCCAAGCCACTCGGGATCCCGTCCGAATATACCAACAAGTTCCATAGCATAACATGGACCTACTCAACGCCTCAAATCATGCTTAATAACACTGAAACGATTAATCACACCTCAAATCAAATCTAATGAACGTTTGAACTTTTCAACTTCTAAATGTTGTGTCGAACCATATCAAATTAACTCAGAATGAACTCAAAAATTTTGCACACAAGTCCCAAATGGCATAACAAAGATTTTCAATTCTCGGAATCACAATCCGAACCTGATTTCATCAAAGTCAACTCACAGTCAAACTTATGAACATTCAAAACTTTCAAATTTTCAACTTTCGCCAATTAGAGCCGAAACCTTCTAGAGATATCCAAATGCAAATCTAGGCATACGCCCAACTCCAAAATCACCACTCGGACCTAAAAGAACCATCAAAACTCTGTTCCGAGGTCAAATACTAAAAAAGTCAAAACTTGGTCAACTCTTCCAACTTAAAGCTTCCTAGTCGAGAATCATTCTTCCAAATCAATCCCGGATCATTTGAAAACCAGAATCGACGATACACACAAGTCATAATACATCATATGGAGCTATTCATGCCTTCAAACCACTGAGCGAAGTGTAAATGCTCAAAATGACTGGTCGGGTCGTTACAACTTCTAATCTCATTTCTTGGCTCACACTTTCCAAACCCTTAGATGCATTTCTTTTTCTTGGGGGCTAGAAAGAATTACCATCACTCTTTATTATCCATTTCATTCTTTCTCTCTTGATGTTCATACTAGAGGTATTTGCCTCATTTCAATTTCATCAACCTCCCTTTTTGTGCTTTCTTTTTGTTCTTTCTTTTCTAACTTTATCTTTCATGGAGATCATTTCATTTCTCTATTTTAATGCCTTGATACCTCCTTTAGATTCCTCAACTTTCCTCTTAGGGTTTGAGCCACTTACTACATATGAGTTCTAAAAGGTTCAGGTTCCAAGAGAGGATTATGATAAAAAATGGATAAAGGCTTATAGCGTGGTTATCAACCGAGAATGGTTAAAGGCTCAAAGGGATTGACTAGGTATAACAATCATAGGGTGGCAATAAAAATCTCAAACGGTCCAAGGAAAGCCTATAATCATCTTTCAAATCAAGAAAACTTAGCATTTTTCCTTGAAGCACATTCGGGGAAAGTTCTAGACTATTCACTCAAGTACTTGAACTAGCAGCAAAATTTTATCTCACCTCTCATGCAACTAGATCATAAAAGAGGATAAAGCCTAAAACCGACAACAATCACAGTCAAGTTCAAGATTACTATGGTACACCCAGCCACCTAATGATTATTAAAGACAACTCAAGAACCTCAAAGTCACTTTTACTAGAGCTATTTCTTCCAAAAACCTTGTCTCAAACCATAAGCATACAGTTAATTATGTTGGTGCTACATGAAGCATAAATAACTCCTTTTTCATAGACTAACTTGATTAAGGCTTTTATTCATTACTACATATTACTACAATTACCTAAACATGAAACAGACTCATTCCCTAAAGATAGTTGTCACACTATCCATCCTCGGGAAGAGTCACTCGGTTCACACAAGAAACCACCTTTGAAAAGAATTGTAGCATCAAGAAAACCAAAGGCTTATCATCAACAATAAATACAAGATCATAAAATTTAAACTACTAACACAAAAAAACTTAAAGATACTACTAAATGTAACAAACTACTAAAGATAAACAAAATAGAATCATCCAATTATTACATCTCAATATCATCAAATGTGTCAAATCATCAAACATAGAATTCTCCACCCCTCCTCCCCCCAAAAAGAGAAACATTGACCCTAATTCTTAGCAAAATAAGATCAAAGAGCAGAGATGGCGAAGAAACTCCCTAAGTGTCCTCTGTCATCACAGTGTCACCAGCAACATCAGTCCCGGTCAGCTCAACTTACTGAATCATGTCATCATCCTGTGCGGGAGCTGCCTTGGGAGCTAAAGATGTCACGCACTGCCTCAACATTGGTAGATGCAAGGCAAGGCTCCTCAATCTGAGCAGCGGGATCCTCATGAGAAGGCGGATCTGGGTTAGGCTGGGCGAGGTCTAGTAGTATATCAGACGGCAAGTCACTGGCCTCAACTATCCTAGTCACCTCAGCTTAAAGTGCATCAACTGACTTCATGCTGGCCTGTGTCTATCTCATCTTCTTCACCTGCTTGGTCAACCGCTCAATCACTGCACCATGATGTACTAGTGTATCCATGATCACTTTCTGGTTGTCCAAGACCTTGGTGAGCTTCTTGTCGAAGTTAGAAGGATCTTGCTGTGTATGTGAAGATAGATGACCTGCAGCTGTACTAGCAATCTCGGAAAACTTTAAAGTAGTTGTCTACATCCAGCTGTTAAGGCTCACTAGTATCTGAAATACCCGCAAGGTAGACAATGGGCCTGTAGGCAGAGGCACCGGCCTCGGGGCTAGTGGAGGCACTAGAGTAGGGGCGGAGGATGATGGCTCAGGAATAGAAACTCTGGCACTGGTGGAAGACTCAGCTGAAGTGGAAAGGATCTCAGAGGGACCAGGGGTTATGACTACTGGCTTATCAGACTGGCCAGCAGAAGTAGAAGGCTGAATGCTCTTCTTCGGGTTCCTCGAATCTTGTAACTTATACCACCTTGGCATCAGTCAGGTACTAAAAGATGGTGCTGGGCTAGAGGTAGAATGTGTTACCTTGCTGAGCCACAAGGGAGATCTTTGCCAACATCAGATCACCCACATTGATTGGGTATCCGACCATGATAGAAGTTACCAACACTGCTCTTGTCAATGACAAGTTGTTCTCATTTAGGCATTGGTTAAGTCTGTTGCACACAAAGGTTTGCCACCCTTTTGCCTCAATACTCAAAGTGTTGCAGAGGATTGGAACTCCATCATCTATCAAAGGGGGAGTAGGCCCGGGTACAAGAATCTTTGCGAGACATGGTTTGGCTTCCTCTTTCTCTACCAAACTTAGCCAAATACTCCTTTGGCTCCACATCCTCAAATTCGAGGCAAGCATACAAAGTATGCTGATCAAACCTGACTTTAAGGTTATACACTCTGGTGATCTGTATCCCTTTGGGATTATGCGCCGTGTTGGCGTAGAATTTCGAACAAGATGTTCCTTCACATCCACCAGCTTCTCGATAAACTGCATCCACCCTTTTCTCTTTGTAAACTGCTGCAAGATAGCGGGGTTGTATTTGGCTAAGTCCTTAAAAAGGAATTGCCTTTCGTGGGCCAGTGATCTTTCCTTCCACCACATCTGGAAGTCTGGTAAGCTTGCAGGCTCGAAAATTGGTCTTCCCAGACCACCTTCTTCTTAGTTCTTGCAATGTCTGCCTTTGCACTTAATCCCCCACTTCCATCATCTGGGGAATCATCAGAATCAGAGCCCGAAGCAGCTGCATTGGACTCATGACTGGTACTAGCTGAGCGCTGGTGTCACGATCCAAAATTCCAACCCATCGTGATGGTGCCTAGGCAAGCCAGACATAACAATAAAGATCCAAAATAATGGATTGTATAGGAATAACATAAGTATGAAATCTCAATATAGCAAAATATCGATAATACATGATAAATTCCCTAGAAATTGGATATTACCGAGTCATGAGCCCTAATACGGAAATACAAGTCTGAAATGACCAAATACAATACTGTTTGAAATAAAGACAACAACACATAAGAAATCAGATGCCAAGATTGCGGGTGAGAATACAGCTCTACCTCGTCTCTCGATACTTATCTCAATCAGCAACTCTGTTACTGATAACTGGTCCCAACACCTAGATATGTACAATCAAGTGCAGAGTTTAGCATGAGTACAACCGACCCAATGTACTCAGCATGTATCTTAACTAACCACGGCGAGGTAAAAGAAGCGAGAATTATAAATGATACTTACTATAACCTGTATAGTTTTATCAATTTATAATCAAGCCATAAAGCATAGAAAGAACCCTCTCTGTGTGTGTGTAATTACTCAAGTTCTCTGTTCAATCAATGATACAACATATAATGATTATATGCAAATAAATCAGGTAATTAGCCATGGAAATTGCAAGTAGAGATGAAATGCAAAATCTTAAACAAACACTGGACAGATTTTCCTCAATGATTCTATTTATGTACCAAATCACTAATTAGTTTCCTCAAATTCACATGTACACCGTCAAGAGAGAAACATGAGAGGGTGACCCTAGGGGAATGGATCCATATCCACATGCAAGCACGGCTAATTTAATGTGCTATCGTCCCACCGTAGTCACAGGGCTCAATATCATAATCCGCCCGATATGGTCACAAGCGTAGCAGTACAATCCGCTAGTGTGATCACAAGCACAACAACACAATCTACCTGGCGTAGTCACATGCATAACAATACAATCCTCCCGGTGTGGTCATAGACATAACAACACAATCCGACCGACGTGGTCACAGGCATAACAACACAATCTGCCCCCGTCATGGTCACAGACATAACAACACAATCCATCTAGCGTGGTCAGAAGCATCCAGTCCAAATCATATCACACAGAATCAAATATACAAGAATACATGTATATGGTGAATGAATAACAGATCTTATGCTCCAAGACTGGTATAAATGACATGCTAAAGTGTACGCATGTGTAAAGTGTACTATCATGGCTCAAATCAACAATTTCATTACAGAAATAGCAACTTCCAAGTTCATTCAGGGATGTAACCTCTATGTAACTTTAAAACTGAATCAAATATCACAACATGGTTATAATTATGTGAATCATCACATCTTTATGCTTAACAGTCAATACAAGGTATGTTTTAGCCTAAGCGCTACCCCGAGTATGGATAAATACCTCGTGCTCGCACATGGGTTCAAACCCCACACATATGCATACCTGTAGCACATAACTATCACAAATAACTCTAGCAGCTAGTGCATCAACCAAGTTTATGTAAGATACATACCTCAAGGAAGCCAAATCACTCCTCTAACAAGCCCTCCCCGTGCGTATCAATCTCTGGACGACTCGAATCTAGCCAAAATAACTTAATACCATCGATAATAGCCATAGGAAATAATTTCAAAACATAAAGCTAAAGTCTCGAATCAAATATGCAAAGTCAACCCAAGAAGTCAACCCCGAGCCCACATCCCAGAACCTGACAAAATTCTTAATTCCGAACACTCATTTAATTACGAGTCCAACCATGCTAATTTCATCAAATTTCATCCACAAATCGACCCTCTAATCACCAAATCTCACTCTCCAATATCATGGTCTAAAATCCCTAAATTGCACTTCAAATTCACATAACTAGATGTAATAATTAATGGGTAATCAATATTTAACATCAAAAGTGATTAATCTTCACTTACCTCTTTAATTGTAGCAAAAGACCTCTCAAAAATCGCCCTTAGCCGAGTCCCAAAACTCTCCAAATAAGAAAAACCACGAAACCCTTCAAATATAAGATCTGCTAGTGGGAGGAATCAACAATGGAGAGCACGAGGGAGGCGATAAAGAGAGAAACTAGAGAGAGAAAGCTTCAAGAGCGGTGATGGCGATGCCGGCCGGTAATACGCCAGCTGGCGACCCCTTTCCCTCCACCTCCCAACCTCCCACTACACTTCCCACCTACCCAAAACCACTCAACTACAGCCAACTCCTCAAACCATCAACTCTGAATTCGAACTCGACAACAAACCCTAAATCGACAGCGACAATCGAACCCATTCCCTTCAAGAAAGCCACTTTCCTACAAGGCCAACCTTTCGTCAAATTTACAGAAACGGAGGTTGAACGAATGAATCAAATTGAAGGCCTACAATATGCAGTTATTGGCAAGTTCTCATATGGTTGGCCAGACATCCAGGAACTTTGTCGACTAATCCCTACGCAGTGTGGGATAAAGGGCGACTGCAACATTGGACTACTAAGAGATAGGCATGTGCTAATTCGTCCGACATTGTGGCAAGATTTTCTCACTTTCACTTCTAAAGCGGTGTACTATCTGAAAGAAAGAGATGGGTACGAATACCAGATGAGAATATTAATCTATGATTCTAAGTTCAAGGAAGGAGAAGAAACCTCAAAGGCGATGGCGTGGATTTCATTTCCCAGTTTGTTACCAACCTTCTTTGTGAAGGAATGTTTATTCTCACTTGCATCTGCTGTTGGAAAACCACTACATCTAGATATGGCAACTATGAACAAGACGAGACCTAGCTGTGCTAGAGTAAAAGTTCTGGTTGATCTTATGGCGGAACTACCAAAGAAAGTGAGAATGGATATTGAAAACGAGGCCACTGGTGCAGTGAGAACAAAGTGGATTAAAATCCAATATGATTTTGTTCCCAAATATTGTAAGCAATGTAAGTTGCAGGGACACGACATGCTAGAATGCTGGAAGCTGCACCCAGAATTGATAAAGGAGAACTCTACTGAGAATCCAAGAACAAAAGACAAAGGAAAAGAAGCAGCACCTCTATTGATCCTATCAAGTGGTACAGTTGATAGCAACACTGATTTACAATGGAAGGAGGTTAATCGAGCACAGAACAAAGACAAACAGGTAGCAGATCAACTCAAAGAGAAACTGGAGATTATACTAGCTATATCAGAAACCTAAGAAGTACAGACAAATAACAAGTTTGTTGTGCTGGAAATTGAACAAAGCAAAGCCAATGAGCACAAGCAGAGTTTTACAATTGGAGAAGCAGAAGAAGAGAAGAATGCACACACCTCAATGGCAGCAAAGATCAGTTCACCACCAGGCAGCAACAAATACCAACAGTCTACAAAGATGGAAAGGAGTGGAAGAGGAGACATAGTAGTAGCTGCAGCAGACAATGAAACAACAATCCAATAGGTGAACAGGCAATTTAGAAACAAGTCTACAAAAAAACAACCATGTTAGGATACCTTCCCACATCCAAGTAACTATCTGGTAGCAGTTAAGGATGTGGATGAGGCTCAAAGAATTCAACTTAGTGAAGGCAAGGTATAGAGTGAACAGGCAGAGGAAGAATCAGAGAAGAACAAGTGCCAACTGGTACAGGCAGTGAGGAGGAACCAACTGATGAAGAATTGGAGCATGACCTGCAAAGTGCAAAAGGTAAATCAAAACAGCAGGACACAATGGAAAACACTCACATAGTGGAAGCAATGCTTCCTAGCACACTGACACCTTCTAAGCCAATGACAATGGATATACAAAATACAAGAGAGTACAAAGACAGCAAGCAATCAGCAGATAGCTTGACTAAGAATAGAAAGTTCAATGAGCTACAGAACACTTCATCTGCCAAAGCCAAACAACAGATCAAATTTGGAACAACTGACTGCTCTCATGAGATGAACATCAACAAAGGCCAACTGATCTACAATACAATGAACACAGAATTGAATCAAGAAGGTCTCAAATTACAAGTGATAAATCTTAGAAGTGAAATTGAAGAAGAGGAGCAAACTACTGAAATAGGAAAGGATCTTGATGAGGAATCCACCACTCAAAACTTAATAAATGCAATAACACGAGCGGATTTCACCAAAATTGTTGGATGCAGTGAAATCAACTAAAAAAGGCAGGAAACAAATAGGGCAAGGACACTCAGTGTAGGGGCAGGAGTCCAAAAAAGAAGGATCTTATCCAAATCTCAATCCTAATCATGAATGGGATCATTTGGAACATAAGATCAGTTAACACAATGAAATCCTTTGAAAGGCTTATCAATATGCACAGACAGCATCAAGTTCAATTTATTGGAATCATGGAGCCTAAGCAAAAAGCCAGGAAACTAGAAAGATACAAAATGAGGATTGGACTTCCACAATGTTTTGCTAATGTGTCAAACAAGATATGGGTCTTTGTGGATGAGGATCATGAAGCAGACATAATATGTGATCTGGAGCAGCAGTTAACTCTGAAATTAACAGAGGTGGATTCACAAAAAGCTTTCTTTGTCACCTTCATATATGCAAAATGTAATGCTAATGAAAGAATTGAACTGTGGGATAGCTTACATAACCTTGCTAGAAATATGACATTGCCTTGGCTAGTGGGAGGTGACTTTAATGTCATATGGGATGAGGAAGAGAAATTTTGAGGACTTCCAGTAACACTGAAGGAGATTGAAGATTTCAGACACTACATCAACACCTGCAACCTCTATGAACTAAGCTTTAAAGGAAGCATAAACACATGGTGGAATGGGACTGTATTTTCAAAAGATTGGACAGATGCTTAACCAACCTTTCATTTCAACAATGGCTACCACAACTGGAGGTCATTCACTTGCCAAAAATAGGTTCAGATCATTGCCCATTACTGCTGACTTGCAACACAAACGCCACCTCAACAAAGAGAGCCTTCAAATTTCTAAATTTCTAGATAAAGCACCACAACTTCAAAGCTGTGGTAAGAGAGCATTGGAAAGCAGACTTCATTGGGGATCCTTTCATAATCTTCAATCATAAGCTGAAGAAAGTAAAGAAAGCACTATCAATATGGAGTAGAACAACATATGGAGACATCTTCCAAAAGATAACAAGTCTAGAGGAAGTCGTCAAAGTACATGAAGACCAATTTGAGCTCCATCCCACTGCTCAAAACAGAACAAGACTAACAGGTGCAGGCTGAGCTGATCAAGTACTTAAATCTAGAAGAAGAGTTCTGGAAGCAGAAATCAGGCATGGCGTGGTTCAAAGATGGAGATAGAAATACAAAATTCTTTCATGCACAAGTGAATGGCAGAAGAAAGAGGCTACAACTTAGAAGAATTCAGAATAACATGGGCACATGGCTAGAAGATAATGCTGAAATAGCAAATGAAGCAATCAACTTCTTCAAAACACAGTTTCATGAAGACAAACCCCCTGCAACATTTGAAATATTGAACCACATTCCTACACTGGTAGACAATGTGGACAACTGTATGCTGATGCATCAACCAACAAAGGAGGAAGTTTAAAATGCAGTATTTGGATTGAATGCAGCAAGTGCCGGAGGACCTGATGGCTTCACTGGATGTTTCTACCAGTCATGTTGGGATATAGTCGAGGATGATATAGTTGATATGGTAAAAGCAGTATTCAATGGACATACTCTTCCCAAGTGTATCACACACACAAATCTAGTGCTGCTGCCCAAGAAGAAGGAAGTACTTACCTTCTCAGACTTGAGACCAATCAGCCTCAGCAACTTTATCAACAAAATATTTTCCAAAGTAATTCATGACAGACTGGTGATCATTCTACCAAAGCTGATTTTAGAGGAACGGGTTGGCTTTGTCAAAGGCAGAAGTATAGTGGAGAATGTGCTCTTAACTCAAGAGATTGTAACAGACATTCGACTAAAAACCAAAGCAGGTCCAAATATTGTAATTTAAACTGGACATGACCAAAGCATATGACAGACTGTCATGGCTATTCCTGACCAAGGTACTAAGGAAGATGGGATTTGAAGAAAGTTTCATTGGTTTGATACATGGACTGGTGGCCAACAACTGGTAGTCTGTTCTGATCAATGGAGAACCACATGGCTTCTTCAAATCCACAAGAGGAGTCAAACAAGGTGATCCTTTGTCACCTGCCTATTCATTATAGCAGCAGAAGCCATGTCCAGAGCACTCAATGCTCTTCACTCCAACTCTCATTTCCGTGGATTTGGCTTGCCTAAATGGAGTCCCAAGATCAACCACCTGGCATATGCAGATGATACCATCATCTTGTCCTCATCAGATGCCACATCACTGCACTTAATAATGGGAGTACTGACTGCATGTGAAAATGCTTCTGGCTAGCTGATAAACAAGAGTAAATCTGCAGTGTACGTGCATCACTCCACCTCATCACATGTGATCAACAAGGTACAAAGGATTATAGGAATCCTACAGTAAAATTTCCCTTTCATATATCTTGGATGTCCAATATTTTACATGAGAAGGAAGATAGACTACTACCAAAGTCTTATACAGAAAGTGATGAACAAACTCCAAGACTGGAAAGGGAAACTATTATCCACAGGGGGCAGGGCAGTACTTATCACACATGTCCTGCAAAGCATGCCAATTCATCTCCTCTCTACAGTAAATCCTCCTGCCAATGTGATCAATAAACTTCACAAACTAATTGCAAAATTCTTTTGGCGCAATTCTATTAGAAATCCAAGAAGGCACTGGGCATCAAAGAATACTCTATGCTTGCCATCTGAGGAAGGGGATGCAGGTTTCAGATCCTTACATGACATGTCTGCAGCCTTGTTCTGCAAACTATGGTGGAACTTCAGAACAAAACCAAGCTTATGAAGTGCTTTCCTGAGCCAGAAGTACTGCAAAAAACACAATCCAATAATTGTTCCTTGGAGAGGTAGATCACACATCTGGAAGAAAATGATTGAATGCAGAAGCATTATGGAGCATCAAATACTCTGGCAACCTAAAATGTGGTCTTCACTATTCTGGTTCGAAAATTAGACAAGACTGGGAGCCTTATACTTTGTTACCCCTTCTGACTTCATATGTGATGAGATTGTTCAGAATATACAGGATGTAATAGAAGGTGGGCTTTGGAATGAAGACAAGATCAAAGAGATCTTACCAGACGACCTTGCTGCACACATAATAAACAACATCAAACCACCAAATGTGGCAGGTGTGCTAGATGAACCAGTATGGATGCTGGAAACCAGAGGTTAATTCACTGTCAAGACAGCCTGGGAATATCTGAGGAAGAGACAGCATCCTGAAAATGCATATAGAAATATATGGGTGCAAGGATTGCCTTTCAAAATCTCTTTTTTCATGTGGGAAGTCTGGAGAAACAGACTACCACTGGATGATTACTTCAAAAAATTGGGATTCCAAATGGCTTCTAAGTGTTGGTGTTGTACAGAATCACAGGAAGAGACAATACAACACTTGTTCTTCACATCATATGCTGCAAATACAGTATGGAGATACTTTCTTGGCAATGCAGGAATTGATATACAAGGCATCACTCTTCACCAAGCAGTGGTCAAATGTTAGACTGCAGCAGCCATTCATAGACTGAAACTAGTTATGCAAGCCTTACCTTCAGTGATTATATGGGAATTATAGAAAAGAAGAAATAGCTACAAATATGGAAACACAGTCACAATCAACAGAGTTATCTACCAAATCACTTCTACTCTCCAAATGCTTATTAAAATCAGAAAGCCGGGAATTCAAATCATCCCTCAGAAATGGCCAGACATCATCTGCATGATGGAGCAATACACTCCCACCTTGAAGTGCACTAAGGTGTTTTGGGAATTCCCCAAGCAAGGAAGGATTAAAGTTAACATGGATGGCACCTCCAGGGGCAACCCAGGCAAAAGCTCCATTGGCTTTGTTCTGAGGAATGAAGAGGGAGATGTAATGCATGCCTACAGTAAGGAGATCAAACAAAGCACAAACACTGAGGCTGAGGCACAAGCAATGGTGGAAGCCTTGAGATTCTGTGTCCATAATGGTCATCTCCTAATTGATCTCCACACTGACTCTATGATGTTAATGAAGAGCATAAAGGAAGAATGGAGAGTTCCTTGGTCAAAATAGGATACTGTTGCAGAAATAAAGGAATTGATGACAAGACGCAATGCAACAATTGAACACACATTCAGGGAAGGCAACAAATTAGCAGACCATATTGCAAACTATGCCCTGGATTTTGGTCCTATTGATTGTTAGTGCTTTGGTGAATTGGACACACAAAGTAGAAGGCTGGTTAATAGTGATAAAAGTCAATGCCCTTATCTGAGAATAAAGGTGATAGGAAACAGAGGAAATTAAACCATCCAAGAAGAAAGGAAATAAGTGGTATAATGGAGTATTCTACTGAGAAGGCTGCAAGATTTTTAATATATATCTCAAGAAGTCCACAATGGATCTTTACTGTAAACTTGAGATCAAACAATGACTTCAACATTTTTCTAATTTCTTTGTTATTGATACAAGTACAATGGAGGGCAAAGCAAAACACCAGCAAAAAGCCTAGTAAAGACCATAAGGATGCAGGAATTCATGCTATGCTGTTTGAAGACACATTGGGATGCCACTATACTAAGGAGGAAATGGAGCACTGTTTTCATGCTAATAAGTTATTTTGTTTTGCAGGAAATTTTAAAGATCTGAGCTGTTATCAACAGAGAATCAATATCAGCAGACCGAGTTCAATCAACAGACATCCACATGGAATACAAATCACTGAATGGAGCCAATCTACTGTTGAAGAAGCAATAGGGGAAACACTCTGTTCTTTCTTCCTTTAACTAGTACACTGGTTTCCAAGTTCCCTAAGCTTTATCAGCAAATGCACAGACACAAACAACAAATGGATCACTTGCAAAAGAAGCAAACTCACTGCTACAGCGGTTTTTAGGATGGACCCTCAAGATACTCTCCTCAACAGCAACACCACAGTAGTAGAAAACAAGAAACGGCAGTTACACAGGGCAGCATCAACAACACAAGGCTACATCCATCACACTCCTGGAATTAGAATACCACAGCAGAAGCATTAGACAACCACCTTGTACAATTACATCAAAAGGTCAATCCCAATATGCAGCAGTCAAGACAGTTCCCAAGTCAACACCAGCAACATGAGAAGATTAACAACAACAGCCTCAGTTTTCCAAGACACAACATCAGAAAAGAATCAAAAGGCATAAAAATCTTCAAAGTCAACTCAGAGGAAAACATCATTGCTTTCAACAGTTTTCTCAAATTTGCAAATAGTGTGGAGGAATCTAGATCAGTGCTGCAATTGTAATGTGTGGTATTAGCATTTATAATGCTCAATCTGTTGCAATTACAACACTCATCAGGAATCCCCATTACTAGCATACAACACAGGAACTCATCCAGCACACAACTAAGTAGCAGCAGCAGCATAGGGACAGCAAGATGGACATCCTCTGCCACCACCAATCACTGGAACTCAGTCAACAATCAACTTAGCAGGCATAGCAACATAGACTGGCAACCACCAAGTTTGCAGCAACCACATGATCCAGAAACACACCTATCACACAGTCAACCAACATAACTCCCTGTAGTTCATCAGAATCAAACAAACAACCAAAGCAGAAATAACACAAACCACAATGTCACTAATGAAATCCATCTTTCTGTAGGCAGCTTGAATTGGTTCACATTATTGCTGTAGTTGTAAGGTATGATATTAGCACCTCTGGTGCTCAATCTCTTGCAACCTCAGCAATCATTATGGACACTCTCAACCACATTGCAACACTGGAAACATGACTCTACTCAACTTCATAGTTGTAACACTCTAAATCAGCGGACAGTACAAGACAAGGAAGCAACAATAGATCATCATCAGACAAATATAAGAGAAGACAGCAATCTGCTGCAGCAATCCCAGCACACAACCAATAACAACAATCACTTCAAAACAAACAGTCATCTTCAACTTGGCTTTTCTTTACAAAGTAAAAGCAAAATTGAAGATATCTCGCACTCTTTTGGCACTCTTTTGATAACTCCAGAAACCACTTTTGGATACCAGATGTACATACAAGGGAATAGGTCCCCAAATCACACAATAGAAGCAGGAACACATGAACCTTTTTGTATAGCTGACCTAGAACAATCTCACTCTGTTTTTGTACATGCGAATGTCTTTCGCTTTAAAATAGATAATCGCCACATTACCATAGGTCTAACACCTTACCACATTTTAGGTATATTTAGTTATCACTTTAAGATGACTAAGTGTACATTTACTTCTCTATTGGACGTAAAGTTCATGTCCCCCTCCACTTTTGTATTATGCTTCTATCCATAAAATCCCTATTTAGCTAAAAAAAAAAATCTGCCAGTGAATCTGCACCTACGGTCACTTAACTGCATCTCCCTCTAAAATCCGGCCTTCTACTTTAGCGGACTAAAACTCGCTTTTGCGAGAGCGCTAGGGTGCAAGGTCCGCATCTATGGACTTCCCCTGGATCTCCCCTCTTCGCTTCTGCGACCCTTCAACCGCACCTACGGCTCCAGTTCTGCGGCCAAGCCACCGCAGATGCAGTCACACCAGAAACAATAAGCTTCAACAATACACCGAGTCTAAAAATGAACCCGAATTCAATCTGAATCACACTTGGGGCCCCCGGAACCCTGCCCAAACATACCAAAAAGTCCCAAAACATAATACGAACTTAATCGAAGCCTTAAATCACATCAAACAACATCATAACCACGAATCGCACCCAATTTAAGCCTAATGAAGCTAATGAACTTCCAACTTCTAAAACTAATGTCGAATCATATCAAACCGACTCTAAATGAGCTCCACTTTTGCAAACTAGTCCCAAATGACACTAGACCTATTCCAACTCCCGGAACCGAAATCCCAACCTGGTACCAATAAATTCAACTCTCGGTCAAACCTCTCAACTTTCAACTTATCAACCTTTTCCAAAAAGCCTCAAACCAACCTACAGATCTCCAAATAAATATCCAGACATACGCCTAAGTCAAAAATCACCATATGAAGCTATCAGAACCGTCAAAACTCCAATCTGAAATCTCTGCACAAAAATCAAACTCCGGTAACTCTTCTTTCAACTTCCAACCTTGGGACTAAGTGTCCCAATTTGCTCCGAAGTACTCTCAGAACCAAACCAACCACCCCAGCAAGTCCTATAGCCACTAATGAACATAGCGTAAGAAATATGTAGGGGAAATGGGCTATATTACCCAGAACAACCGACCAGGTCGTTACATTCTCCCCCTCTTAAATAAACGTTCTTCCTCGAACGGGTCTAGAATCATACATGGAATCTCAAATAGGTACGAATAACAACTCTACATCTCCCGCTCGTCCTCCCAAGTGGCCTCATCGACCAGATGACCTCTCCAACGAACTTTTACTGATGCTATATTCATTGACCTCAATTTCGGACCTACCGGTCCATAATGGCCACCGACTCTAGTTGTACCGTGCTGAAGTCCAAAATATGTGATAGGTCACCATAATACTTCCTGAGCATAGAAACATGAAACACTAGGTGAACACCTGAAAGGCTAGGTGGCAAAGCAAGTCTGTAAGCTACCTCTCCCACTCTCTCAAGCACGTCAAAAGGACCAATATATGGGCGAAATTCTGAGCAAAACCTTCTCACCTACCATATAGGCAACATCGCAAACCTTCCTATCAGCATAACTATTCTGCCTAAACTGAGCTGTATGAATCTGCTCCTAGATTAACTTTACCTTCTATAAGGCATCACAGGACAAATCAGTGCCCAGCAACCTAGCCTTCCCAGGCTCAAACCAACTAACTGGAGAACGACATCTCCTCCCATATAAGGCCTCATAAGGAGCCATCTGGATACACTGGAAGCTGTTGGTGTAGGCGAACTATGCTAATAGAAGAAACGAATCCCATGAACCTCCGAAATCCATAACACAGGTTCGTAACATATCCTCCAAGATTTGAATAGTATGCTCAGACTACCCATCTGTCTGAGGATAGAATGCTATATTCAACTCAACCGGAGTGCCAACTCTCGCTGTATTGCTCTCCAAAACTGCAACGTGAACTGCGTACCTCGGTCATAAATGATGGAAATAGGCATGCCATGCAAGCGGATAATCTTCCATATGTAAATCTGAGCCAATCGCTCTGCAGAATAAGAAGTAACCACCGGAATAAAGTGTGCAGACTTAGTCAACCGATCCACAATAACCCAAACTGCATCATATTTCTTCAAGGTCCGTGATAATCCCACCACAAAATCCATTGTGATGTGCTCCCACTTCTACTCTGGTATCTCCAATCTCTGAATCAACCCTCTTGGTTTCTGATGCTCACATTTTCACCTGTTGATAATTCAAACACTGAGAGACATGAGCCACGATATCTTTCTTTATCCTCTGCTACCAATAGTGTTGTTTCCAGTCACGATACATCTTTGTGACACCAAGGTGAATGGAATAGCTCGAGTATTGAGACTCCTCAAGGATCAAATCTCTCAACCCATCAATATTTAGAACACAAATCCGGCCTTGAAGCTGCATAACACCATCATCATAAATCATAACCTCCTTAGCATCACCCTGCTGCATTGTGGAACTAACCATATCAGAGTAAGCAAGTTACCTCAAAAGAGAGTAATTCCTATAAGAGGTCTATCTCCCTTCTGTCATGCCCTTCCCTTTCCCTGCTGCTTGCGCTAAAGCAATTGTAGCAAGTAGGAGAAGAATGCCGACGGCATTCCATGTGTGGAACTTTCATAATAGAATAGGCTCAATGACTTTGCCTGCTTTCTTGCTTGCCCCGCTCCCCTAGAAGCATTGGTTGAACCACTGGACTCTATCTCTGTTGATTACTATTAGATTGAGCTATAGAAGCTATTTGACCTACGTGAACACTTCAACTAGAAAGAAAGTATTGAGAATTCCATATATTCTATTGACAAAGACAGGAAAGACATGTTGTCATATTCGAAATAATGATAAACATGCGTTCCCATCCTGATGCATTCTACGCTTGATATCTCTATCATTGCTACCAATAGATGATCTAGTAAGACAAAGCCTTGAACCGGGTAACCCGTCATGGGAAAGCACCTTGGTAGCTTTGCCCTCTCCAGAGCCATCGGTATCCCTGATAAAAAGAATCAAACATCGAATGGTCCGAATGAATGCTACATCAGGAGCCGAGTTTACTCCACTCCCGGTGACCTGCCGTAGTAATAGCACTATGGACGGAAGTGACTATGTGATCACGGCTTGCGACACATCATTCTTCCAGAAAAGCCCATTGGCTTCAAGTAGAGAAAGGTGGAAAAGAAATTCTAGGAGGGTAATCATTGAATGAAAAAACAGGTAACGTGTATATTATATGTAAATGTAAATACCTGGTCGATACCATATCTCAATCTAGGAAGCGGTTCCTCTATAACACTAAATCCGACAGTAGAAGAAAGAAGAGTCTCATTCAACCTCCTTTCAAGATTTGATGATTCTATACCAGCTTACCAAAATGACAATTTATCATTCTATTGGATCGTTATGAATCTCGTTGACTGAGATTGGTTCACTCCGTCCTGCCTTGACTGCTTATTCTGCCTTGAACACTGACTCCTATTCCTATAAGATATTCCATCTTAACTGGCTCATGAGCAATGACGATCAAAGAAGATAAGGAAATGCCCGACTGAAGTCAAAGACAGGTAAGGGGATAAGAAGATCAACCTTTCTCCTCTGCAAAGCTATCGAAGAAGAGGAATAGAAAGGTTCATAATAAGCTAATAAGCTTTTGCCCGGAAACAACCTTATTTTCTCTATCTACTTCATCAAAGTCGGAAGGAGATGCTTTTTTATCGGTATGCCATTACTGCTTTAATGAATACCTTCACTTCGGTTAGCTTTGCTTGACTAATCGATGGAAAACCTATCTTTCTGCTCTTTCTTTCTCGTCTGGCACAGGCAGGCCTATGATCGATCTATGTGAACTACTAGATATCTTTGATGGAATCACAACTAAGACAAATTCTATAGGAGATCGGGAATTGTTTCCTTTACTTCTTCTGCCAACCCCTATCTTCAATGCCCTATTTGACCTTGAAACCTAGCGCACAATGTTGAGTTCTATTTGAATGTCGTTATAGCACTATCTATTAAATAAATAATTACAACTTTATAGCGCAAGTCAAACTTATGATAGGCGACAAATCACACGCACATGGTTTAATGGTTTGCTGTGCTCTGTCATCTTATTCTTTTCCAAGACCCGATGCTTCATCTTCTTCTTTAGTTTAGTAGGACTTCTTTCACGCTATTGCGTGAAACATTCGTTTGGTCTCCCACTGCTATCTATGCTAGCTTGAAAGGTATGGCTACTCTCATGTTTCCTGCTGAACCTCCTTCCCAATACAGGCTTCGCAGCAATTCCTGCTGGCATTTTTGAAAAACGTTTAGTAGGGACTGCCAAGCTTGACTAATAGAATAAGCGTCCCCGTATAAGGAGAATGCCTGCCTTGTGCCACTCTTGCAGCACAAAAATGGATCCTGTGTACCAGCGATGTACGAATCATTGTCAAAAACTTTACTAACTTTATTAGTTGCAATGCGACTTTGCTCTAAAGTTTATTATATTAAAAAAGTATATTATAAAGGAAAGGTCTTCTTAGTATTACTATTTTTTACTATGAATATTCCTACCCTTGCAGTGCTAATATATTCATTAGTCTGAGTCTTAGCCTACTAAAAGCATAGGAAAGGAAGAGTCAACTCTTATGTTGCAAGGTTCCACCCCAACCAAGTAATAAGCACTAAACTAAATTCTATAAGGATAAACGGCGTGATTTCTCACTACAAAGAAAAAGGCTGAGGATTTGAAATAGATAGAAAGGAGTCAAATCTAAGCAAGTGTAGTGGAGGGAAAAAAAATCCTAAAAGTAATCAAGTAGTTGAATTAATCCCTGCTAGTATTGGTTGGTGTTACTTTATCATACAAAGGATTGTGGCAAGCAACAGAAAGTCAAGTTAGTGTTATGGTGCAGCAGAAGGCCCCCTCAAATCTTCCTTGAGTTGACATCACTGGGACATCTACCGCTTGGATCCTGCCTTGTTAGTCATCCATAAAGCTAAAGGGAATTTTTTGAGGCCATTCTCATTCCCACACACCAATACCAACTAGGGTGGCTGTTCAGTAAGTCCTACCCCTAATAGAAAGGATAAATTGCTTGTGTGCTTCGTCAAGTAAGAGAGAGGATCTTAGGCTGAACAAATCACCGGCTCCGAAGGCCTGCAATCGTGACTTTAGTTCCGGTGGTTCGCTTTGTTGTCGGGGTGCAAAAACCTTTTGTGAAACTTCGAATGGAGTGGTCCGTACGCCCCTCCCCCTCGCCAAGCCTGAAAAAAGGAGCAACTTAGAGACCTCTTTGTTAACTATATTCGCGCTTTGCTAAAAGGCTCCTTGGGCCCAATCAATCTCTATACTCTTGATGCAATGGACTCCCCAAAGCCACTAAACCGCTCTCTTCCACCCAATTTGAACTGAACCTCATTCTAGCGATATTTTTTGCCTTTTTAAAACTGAAACTCAGTTGCCAATCTGATCTTTGGTCTAATTGGGCCTTTCTCTATAGCTCGAATCGAATAGCTGGGCTACCCCTTCCCTTGGCTTGGTTGGTTATATAAGAGAATCCCGGGAGAAAGCAAGTTAGACCTTACTTAGGGTGAAAGATTTATTGGATGGTTCTTTCCAGTCTGAAGTCAGTCAATTCAGTCAAGTCATGAAATTGGCAGAAATTCTCCCTTAACCAACCCTAAGAGGGAATTCTTCAAACTGTTGAGCCTTGATATGTTCCAATAATGATGATTGTTCCATAATACAAACAAGAACATGACTGGACTCCGAAACATCCCATCTCATATACTGATTAGCCAAAGCTTGAACATCCATGGCTATTGGTCTCTCTGCTACCAGTAAATATGCCAAACTGCCCATACTCTCTGCCTTCCTACTCAATGCATCAGCTATTATATTGGCTTTTCCCAGATGATACAATATGGTGATATCATAATCTTTCAACAACTCTAACTATCGCCAATGCCGAAAATTGAGATCCTTCTACTTGAACAGGTGCTGGAGACTCCGATGTTCGGTATAGACCTCACAATGAACACCATACAGATAGTGCCTCCAAATCTTCAATGCGTGATAGCTGCCAACTCTAAATCATGCACAGGATAATCCTTCTCATGAACCTTCAACCGTCGAGACGCGTAGGCAATCACCCTATCGTCCTGCAGCAACATTGCGCCAAGACCAATAGACGATGCATCACAATACACAGTGTAAGATCACATTCCTGTAGGAAACACTAATAATAGGGATGTAGTCAATGCAGTCTAGAGCTTTTGAAAGCTCACCTTACACTCATTGGACCATCTGAAAGGAGCACCCTTCTGGGTCAATCTAGTCAAAGATACAAAAATAGACGAGAAACCCTCCACAAAACGATGATAATAACATGCCAAGCCCAGGAAGCTCCGAATCTCTATAGCTGAAGACGGTCTGGAGCAACTTTGAACTGCCTCAGTCTTCTTCAGATCCACCTTGATCCCCTCATCATACACCACGTGGCTCAAGAATGCCACCGAATCAAGCCAAAACTCAGACTTGGAGAATTTAGCATATAGTTTCTTCTTCCTCAAGGTCTGGAGTACAGTCCTCAGATGCTGCTCATGATACCTCGGCTGTGTGAGTACACTAATATGTCACCAATGAATACTATGATGAAAGAATCAAGATATGGCTAGAATACAATGTTTATCAGGTGCATAAAGACTGCTGGGGCATTGGTTAGCCCAAAAGACATCACAAGAAACTCATACTGCCATTGCGGGTCCGGAAAGTCGTCTTCGGAATATCTGAATCCTGAATCTTCAACTGATGATACCCCGACCTTAAATCAATCTTCGAAAACACTCTAGCACCCTGAGATGGTCAAATAAGTCATCAATGCGCGGTAGTGGGTACTTGTTCTTAATTGTAACTTTGTTCAATTACCTGTAATCAATACAGATCCGCAATAGCTCCATCCTTCTTCTTCATAAATAGAACTGATGCGCCCCAAAGCGACACATTAGTCCTGATAAAACCCTTATCAAGAAAATCTTGAGATGTTCCTTTATCTATTTTAATTTTGTTGGTTCCATATGATATGGAGGAATAGAGATGGGTTAAGTTCCCGGCACCAGGTCAATACCAAAATCAATATCCCTGTTGGGTGACATGCCCGACAGGTCTGCAAGAAAGACATCCAGGAAGTCTCTCACTACTGGAATTGACTCAACGGTAGAGTGTCAACACTAACATCCCTCACGAAGGCCAAATATGCCAGATATCCCTTCTTAATCAATTGTTGAGCCTTCAAATATGAAATCACTCTACTATAAACATAATCCAGGAAACCTCTCCACTCAACCCTAGGCAGCCCCAGCATTGCCAACATCATGGTCCTAGTGTAATAATCCAGAATGATGTGACATGGTGATAACTAATCCATGCCTAAAATTACATCAAAATTAACCATGCTAAGCAGTAAAAGATCAACTCTCGTATCTAATCCCCCAATAGTCAATACACACAACTGATACACACGGTCCACAATAATAGAATCACTCATCGTTGTAGATGCATGAACAAGCATAATAAATGAATCACGGGGCATGTCCAAATAATGAGCAAAGTATGATAACATAAATGAATAAGTGGAACCAGGATCAAATAATACTGAATCCTCCCTATGGCATACTGAAATCATACATGTAATCACGACATCGGAAGCAACTACCTCTGGCCTGGCTGGAAATGCGTAGCAACGGACCTAACCACCACTTGATCGACCTCCCCATCTAGGGCAGCCTCGGGTTGACTAAGCCTCACCTTGAGCTGGCTGTGGGAGTTGTGTAGCTGTTGGTGCTGAATTCATAGGCTGATAACTCTACTGTGGGATCCTACTCAACAGTTTGGGGCAATCCCTCTTGAGGTGACTCAAGTGGAGGCACTCATAGTAAACCCTCTTAAAAGACTGAATGACCTTGATAGCCTGAGAAATTGCCTGTGGAGACCTGGGCAGATAGAGCACGGTAAGAAATCTATGCAAGCAATGCGCTGAATGATGACTAAGTTGGGCGTGCACGATAGGAACTGTTGCTAACTAAAGGACCGTGAGCAACATGGAGAGCTGCCTGAACAGGTCTAGAAGGGCGACCTTTGCTCAGATGAGACACTGCTGAAACCACCTGAACTATGAGGCCTCTTGGCCTCCCGTTCCTCATGCTCCTGCATGCTAACCAGCTCTAAGCGTCTAGCAATCTCGACCACCTGGTCAAACCTATCGTCGCAACCTCTTGAGTCATATTGAAATGTAAGCCATAGTTGAGGCCATCAATGAACCTCCTAATCTTGGCCATCAATGAACCTCCTATCTTCTCCCTCTCAACAACGAGCCAAATTCGCGAACCTCATTTTATACTGAATAAATGTCATACCCTCTTGGTGTAGTTGCTCAAACTGCCTACATAGATCATCGCTGCGGGTCTATGGAACTAACTTCTCTAAGCAGAGTACTGAGAACTCATGCCATGTAAGTGGAGTTGTGTCGGCTGGCCTACTCAACTCATAAGTCTGCCCCCATCTGTAAGCTACCCCTGTCAGCTGAAAAGTAGTAAATGCCACCCCAATGGTGTCCACAATACTTGTTGTGCGAAGAATTCGCTGACACCAATCTATAAAATCCTGATCATCCTCTTTCTCTGCTCCACTTAACTCTAGAGGCTTAAGTCTCCCAAACCACTCCAATCTCTTTTGCCCTCATCACTCATAAGTGGACCAACCTCCGCCCCAGCGGCAACAACATGCTGAACTGGAAATACACCTGGTGTTTGATGACCTGAGCTAGCTGCTCTGGAGTACGGGTGCCAGGAATCTGGGCACCCGCCCAACATGTGAAGTGGCTGGTGCAACTGGAACCAAAATCGCCTAAGCGAGGCTCATGAACACAGTTAAAATCTGGGCTAAGGCCTAAACGCCAGGAATAATGATGGGCATTGCTGGGATCGGCTCAACAACATATGGTAACTGCTCCTCAGCTGGAGCAATTGGTGGCTCCGCATGTGCTACTCTGGCTATAGTACGAGCCACACAGCTGCCTCTACTGTGGCCCCAGCCTCTCGCGACCCTAACTAGTGGTATTGGTGGCCGTCTGCCTGATCCGGTCGCATGTGTCCTCGCCATCTATGAGAATAGAATAGTCAAGTTTCAAACTTTGAAAATAATAAATCTGCATGACAAGACTGCAAGAAAGTAAAGTTTCCTAACAATTCGGTAGCCTCCCGAATATAAGTACAGACGTCTCCATACTGATCCGCAAGACTCTTCTAGACTTACTCATGACTCGAAATACCTATGAACATAGGGCTCTTATACCAACTTGTCACGATCCAAAATCTCAATATAGCGAAATACCGTTAATACATGACAAATCCCCTAGAAATTGGTAATGCCAGAGTCATGAGCTCTAATACGGAATTACAAGTTTGAAATGACCAAATACAATAGTGTTTGAAATAAGGACAATAGTACATACGAAAATAGACACCAAAATTGCAGGAGCGAATGCAACTCTATCTCGTCTCTCGATACTCAGCTCAACCAGCAATTCCGCTATTGATAACTGGTCAAAACACCTGGATCTGGTACAAAGTATAGCATGAGTACAACCGACCCAATGTACCCAGCAAGTATAGTAACTAACCACGGCAAGGTAAAAGAAGCGAGAATTATAAATGATACTTGCTATAACCTGTACAGCTTTATCAATTTAACAAATACAGAATGATAATGTAATAAAGCCATAAAGCATAGATAAAAATGTAATAATAAAGATGATATACAAATAAGTCAGGTAGTTAGCCATGGAAATTGCAAGTAAAGATGAAATGTAAAATCTAAAATAAACACTAGCCAAATTTTCCTCGGTGATTCCATATCCATACCAAACCACTAATCAATTTTCTCAAATCCGCGTGTACACCATCAAGAGAGAAACTTGGGAGGGTGACCCTAGGGGGTGGATCCATATCAAGCACGACCAATTCAACGTGATATCAGCCCGACGTGATCACAAGCTCAATATCATAATCAGTCCGGCTTGGTCACATGTGTAATAATACAATCAGTCCAGCATGGTCACAGGCATAATAACACAATCCGCCCGCCATGGTCATAGGCCTAACAACACAATTCGCCTGGCATGTCCACAAGCATAACTACATAATCCGTCTGGAGTGGTCATAAGCATAACAACACAATCCGCCCGGCATGGTCAAATGCATAATAACAAAATCCGCCTGGCGTGGTCACAGGCATCAAGTCCAAATAATATCACATAGAAGCAAATATAGAAGAATACATGTATATAGTGAATAAATAATAGATCCCATGCTCCTGGACTGGTATGACATGTTAAAGTGTAGACAAGTGTAAAGTGTGCTATCATGATTTCATCACAGAAATAGCAATTACCAAGTTTATTCAAGAATTTAGCCTCTATATAACCTCAAACATGGATCAAATACTTCACAACATGGTTACAATTATGTGAATTACAAGGCATGTTTTAGCCTAAGCACTAGCCTGAGCATAGATAAATACCCCGATGCTCGTATATGGGTTAAAAGCCCACACATGTGAACTCATAGCACGTAACTATCACAAATAACTTTGGCAACTAGTGCATCAACCAAGTTTAGGTAAGATGCTTACCCCAAACATACCAACATGTCCCAAAACACAATACAAACTTACTCAAAGTCTCAAATCACATCCAACAACATTAAAACCATGAATCGCATCCCCAATTCAAACCTCATGAAACTAATGAACTTCCAACTTCTAAATCTAATGCCGAGCCATATCAAACCAACTGCGAATGAGCTCAAAATTTTCACACTAGTCCCAAATAACACAATGGACCTGTTCCAAATCCAAGAACCGAAATCTAAACTTGGTACCAATAAAGTCAGCTCTCGGTCAAACCTCTCAACCCTCCAAATCTTCAACTTTCCAAACTTCGCCAAAAAGCATCAAACCAACCTACGAACCTCTAAATCAATATTTGGACATACGCCTAAGTCAAAATTCACCATACAAAGCTATCAGAACCATCAAAATTCCATTTCGGAGTCGTCTACATAAAAGTCAAACTCCGATCAACTCTTTCAACTTAAGCCTTTAACCTTGGGACTAAGTGTTCCAATTCGCTTTGAAATACTCTCGGAACCAAACCTCACCCCGGCAAGTCCCATAACCACAAACGAATATAGATGGAGCAATAAGTAGGGGAACGGGGTAACAATACTCAGAACGACTGGCCGGACCGTTACACCTGGGAGGTACTGTGAGATGTGGAAGGCACATCTAGGGGCTCAAACTGCCCTTGCAGCCTAGGGTGCTCCTCGTTGTGCTCTTCAGGTACAGACACAGAACTTCCTTGTGAGGCCTCCCCGATGGGGCACAAGAACTCGACTCTGAGAGGCTTCTACCTCTTCCTCGGCCTGCAGTTGTTTTCTTTGTAATGGCCTTTTGTGCACTCGGGTGCATAGCAACTCTGCCCCTATATTTTCCTGATTCTCCCCTTCCTTTAGAAGACTCTCCTCGTCCTCTTGATTGCACTATTTTCTGTGTATGCACAAAGAGAGAATTCAGTTGATATACAAATTGCAAAGTAGTTAAGAGTCATTTAAGCATTGGAGGTCACCATAGAAGCAGTGGGGTTTTAAGTTTGCAGCATGCAGTAGACAATTTGTCAAGTGTGGACTGTGTATTTTCAAGTGCGCTCCGTAAAGCGAATGTGCGAACTGTACAAATTCAAGTGCGGCTGCACTTCTGCACAACCGTGTCAAGTCCTTTGAGAGAAGTCTCTAATGGACAGTGCGGTCTCCGTCTGTGGCCGAGAAAACCAACTATGGTCCCCACAATTTAGAGTGTGGTTCACAACTTGAGTATTATAACTCAGGTCTTCAGAGAAGATGTCTCTGATTGTCAGTGCGGATCTCCCTTTGTGGCTGCATAATTCAAGCTAAGGTGGAGTCAACCTGCACGTTAGTCAAACAAGAGAAAAGAATAGCCGGTAAAGTAGAATAAGGGCCAAGAAATTCATATCGAAGGTGGGATGGCAATAGTTTCAACTCCAAAGTTGGTGGCTCTTCAATTGAAGGCTTCGTAGGAGAATTATTCCTATTCTCAAGATCCAATGATAACTTTCGCGTGCATAGTTGTAAGACCCCATTCTTTGCAAAGAGTTCACACGTTCCATAAAACCATCCATCTCATCCTCATCAAAGTTGAGCAAAACGTCTTCCAACATATCACCAACATTGATTGTAGCACTAGTATCATCAATAATGACATCGGTCACCAAGTCCACAAAAGAGCACACTTTATTGCTCTTTGGTTGACGCATAGACTTGCACATAGGGAATATCATTTGTTCATTACCAACCCGAAAAGTGAGTTCTCTGGCTTCGAAATCACAAAGGGCCTTACCCCTAGCAAGGAAAGGCCTCCCAAGAATGGCAGGCACTTCACAGTCCACCTCACAATCTAGAATCACAAAGTTTGCTGGAAGGATAAATTTATCAACTCGGACTAAAACATACTCAATCACTCCCAATAGCCTCTTTATGGTACGATTGGCCATTTGCGATCTCATAGATGTGGTTATGGTTTCCCAATCCCCAAAGATTTGAACATCAAGTAGGGCATCAAATTGATACTCACCCCAAGATCACAAAGAGATTTAGTAAAATCAGTGCTTCCAATACTACTAGTAATTGTAAAAGCACTGGAATCCACCAATTTAGGAGCCAATAATAAAAAATTGCATTCACTTGATGAGTAACCTTGATAGTTTCAAAAGTTATCGACCTCTTCTTGGTCACAAGATCTTTCATAAACTTGGCATAACCGGGCATTTATTCCAAAGCTTCTACCAATGGCACGTTCATAGGAAGACCTTTCATTTTTTGAATAAACTTCTTGAATTGATTCTCACTATTTTGCTTAGCAAGTGTTTGAGGATAAGGAGGTGGAGGCTTTGGCAAGGGTGCCTTAGCCTTTTGCACTACCGGTTCTGGTATGTCAATAATGTGTTCCCTAGATAGGTTCACCTCTTCTTGGGTTTCTTCCACACTATCATCAATATCAATCCGAACCTCATCACGTACTTGCACATTACTGCGTGGGACTTCCTCCTCTTGGATCACTTAGTCATCATCCACAAGTTGCGTTTCATTTGAGGTAGGCGCATTTCCGCCTCTTTCACTTCTTGTGATGACTGTTATAGTACCATGTCACTTGGTAATGCACCTTTAGGACAAGTATTAAGAGCTTGAAATATTTGTCCCATTTGAGCTTTAAGATTACTGATTGATGTGGTACGTGAGGCAAGTTGGACATCCGAATCCGCATTCTTTTCCATCATTTGCTTGAACATGTTCTCAATACAACTCATTTCATTATTTGAAGAACTTGAATCGTGAAAGGATAAGGAGGTGGGTTGCTTGGTTGTTGGTACATTGGGGGATTTTAAAAACCTAAACCTCGATTTGCATGATTATTATTGTTTCCCCAATTTCCTTGATTGTTGCCTCCCCAATTCCCTTGGTTATTGCTGTTGTTATGCCAATTCTCTTGATTGTTAGAACCCCAATTACCTTGGTTATTTTGAGAACGCCATTGATTTTTATTGGAGCCTTAAAAATTGCTCTGTTGCCCTTGGTAATTGTTCACAAATTGTACCTCTTCTTCTTCTCTTGATGAGAATCATCTTGGTCATAGCTACTATCATCTTGTGCATAATTCTTCTCGAGATTGAAATTATAGACCTTTAGTCGTCTTGTTGTTGGCCATGACATTCACTCCCACTGTAGTATGAACTTGCTTAGGAGCTTGGGTTTGATGAAATTGAGCCTTAGCAAGTTTGAGTCATGGTATTGGGCAATTCAGCAATAGCTTGTCCATGGTCTTACAACTCATTATAAAGATGGATTATGTTGGAATCACCTTGGAGGACATTAGCTCGGGATTGCCAAGCGGAAGAAGTTTCCGTCATCTCATCAAGAATCTCACATGCCTCCGCATAAGGTGTTGTCATAAAATTTTCTCCGGCCAATTGGTTGATCAGACATTGATTCGTAGTATTAATACCATGGTAGAAAGTTGTTGGATCATGTTGTCGGTTCTATCTGGAAAACCTTTCAAATGCTTGTAAGCATTTTGACTCGGTGCCCTGGTGAACTAACCTTGTTGCTCGAGCAAAGTGAGTATCACATTGATAATTTAAAAGTTTTCCACCCTAATGCGAGGGGGGACTATGGCACTTGCATAACCTTCATTAGGAAACTGCTTGTGGTTGTGGTGGTGGTGGAGGTGGGGAAGGTGGAGGTGCATTGTATTGTTGCTCACGGCCTCAGCAGTTTTGTTGTGGAGCTTGAGGTATTTCCTCATGTTGCTCCTCTTCACCATCCACCTCTCCCAATAACAAGTTCCAAGTTCGTTGTTTGCCATTTGAAACCTACAATCACTTTAATAAATTAGAATCACGAAAGTAAAAGAAGATATTTCAAGAAACAAACTCAGGTATATAACTAACACCATAAACGCCCCGACAACGGCGCCAAAATTGATCATGTCCAATTCACACTCAATTAAGGAATATGAAACGCTTGTTGCAATTATAAAACCCAACGCAAGTTGGAGTCCAATCCACAGGGAGTTTAAAGCACTCAAGAAAAAGAAGTTGAATGAAACCAAATTTATCTTTCAAGCAAAGGTGTGTAACTGTTATCTAAATTACTTGCTAAGAGATTCAACTAACTAATAAGCAAATAATGGTTGAAATATTTTTGATGTATTTGTCAAATAGAGAAAAGCCTAGGGTTGTAGCCTTCACCTAGGTGTAAATCTAATGAGTAGAGTAAATCTATGCTTGCTTGGTAGATCGGGGTTTGTTATGACTCTCAATGCTCAAGTACCCACTCAATACCTCTCGGTTAAGGAGTGATTATGCCCAAATTGGTTTTCTCAAGACCAAATTGGTAGCAATCTAAACAATTGAATATGAGTCCAAGTTGAATTATCCCTATCTCTAGTTCAAATCTTTTAATCAAACTAATAAAAATTTTAATTTGTTCAATTTCTTGTTAGTTAAGTTTTCCTAGAATTAATTCCTCTTTCTCAAGTAAGAATGAAGTCAAATAAACATGAATCAATGTTTGCAATCATTAATTTTAAGTATAATACATAAACAAGGCTAAATAATATCCACCCAATTAATAGAAAGCACTAATATTAAACACCCATAAGTTTTACACACTAGGGTTGGATCACAACCCTAGATAAAATCTAACTACTCATAATCATTGACATGAAAAAATGAAAAGATGAAGTAATTGAATATATAAAACTAGTATTAAAGAGTAAAATTAATGGGTCTTCTCTAATTGTTGCTCCAAATTGCTCAAAATGGCTAAATATAACTGCTAGCAGCTGCTACAACACAAAAGTCGCCCTAAAAGGTATTTCTATTTGGAGGGTTCTCTGGCCGCACAATTATGTCTGCGGTCCGCATTTTGGGATTTTACTCTTGCAGGTGCTTTCAGTCGAGGAGATTCTGCGGCCGCGCATATGCTCCTGCAGGTGCACTTTAGCTTCTGCGGTTGCACAATTTGGCTGCGGACCTTACTTTTGATGAGGCTTCAGACTTGTTCAATTGCAATCTCTCTGATCTTTCAATCTTGACATTGCCAGCTTCAAATACGACCGTACTTTTTTTGGTGTGCGGATCGCACTGCTACCTAACTCTTCTGAAGCTTTAGAGCTCCTTCTGCGGGCTGCATTTTGCTTTTGCAGCCGCTGATGTAATTCTGCGGACCGCACTATTCTTTGCACTTCTCCTCTTGGCTGTTTGAGCTGGAACATCTCCTCTTTGAGTTAGATTTCTTCGTTGAGTGTACATTCTCCAGCACACATGCAATTCACATATTTTCATTAGATTCAGAAATAATAATCACTACTTTCGTGCTAAAAATTAAAGCAAGAAGGTATTAATAAGTGGTTAAAATCCACATTTATCACATATGAAGGCATTTGATTCAGCCACTCATTATTGATGAACACCTTATCAATTTTCGAATACACTCTATTTTTCCCCTCTCTACAAGCTTTTAATATAACAACAATTAATATATTAAGAAAAACTTATCAGTAGAAAATATGCTTCAAATAGTACACAAAGTATTTGCAGAGAGGAAACAAGCCCTTAATGCATATTATTTGTAGCAAATTAAATTAAAACACTCAATTATTATAAATATTTTGAGCAATCAGATTACAAATTCCCGTCCAAATATTGTTATCTCCTTTATTTTTCATTTTTTAAAAATATTTTCAGTGTTGACTCGTGCGGATCTGCCAATATCATCATCAATAAGTGGCACATATTTTTCATTCCCAGGTCTTGAAATACATTATTCATCTTACAATTTTTTCTAATGTAAATCGTCATTATAGCTAGTACAATATCTTTTTGAATATCAATATGATAGAAACATATACCCCCCAGAAAAAAGTCACATTGCTTTCCATACTCTTAAGTGTTCGCTCTATAATGTTTCTACAAGAAGAATTCAAATAATTGAACATTTCTTTATGTCGATTTGGTGATCCTACTTGGGGTTTCTAATTCACCACATCCTAATAAGAAAGAACAAAAAATATTCAACATGATAAAATGATATATACCGGAACAAAAGTTCTTAACAACAGAATTAGACAAAGATACACATGCAAGTTCATGACAGAAAAATATCATATTTATCAGTGTTGCAAATTAGATGATAAATGCCAAAAGAAAATTCACCACAATACAAGCTCAAAAAAAGATGCGAATACGACAGTACAAAAGAACGAACAAAAAGATGACATGTCTAAGAAAACTGGCAAAATTTACCGTCACACAGATATAACGATATGCAAAAGAACAGAGAATCTTTTTACTCTAAATATTGCCAACGAAAATCTGCAGACTTGAAGAGGTGACGGGTGTTTAGGTTTAGAAGAACATGCGAGGGAGTGAAATCATGGAGAGTTAGGAGTTTTATATTAAAAAGGCGTATTTACGAATAGAATAATTTGGTCAAACACAAAGTGCTTATAAGTTAAAATTTTATAAATTGAGGATTATCAACTTATAAACACATTTAATGCTAACAAATACGTAAATAAATCGAAAAGTATTTATAAGCTGGTTTAAGCTTAGCCAAACACCCTCTAAGTATTTTGGCAGCGAAAGTGTAGTGCCTGAATTGCCTTTTATAGAAGTAGCTACTCTGTTTTCTCTTTTAACTTCCGTTGTTAATTGGACCAAAAACTCAATTTGTTTAATTAAAGGTGATTTGTGCTTAGTAGAATTTTACAAGGACAAAAAATGAAAAGTCAATAATAACTCAAGGACCAAAATTATTACTGTCCCTATTTTTAGTTCTATGAGTGCCACCGTATCTAATTAAAATGTAATAAAGCTTGCTACTGGCCCAAAAGCCCAGATATTGAATGGGTCAAAGCCCAATATGAATGGCCGAAGGACCCAGAGGATGGAGAATTTGATCCATTGACACTACTCTTAGATTTTTGGGGCAAGTGCATAGATAGCCATTCTTAAGGATGCTATTCAGAGATTAGCCAGTATTTATTTTGTCATAAAATTTTAAACCAAAAATTTAACTTCAGGACACTTTTATCCCAAAAAATTGAACTGAGAAACTGAAATTCAGGATGCACTAGCTAATTCCTAAATAGCAGCTATTTAAAGTGGATATGTGGTGTAATTTCTACTAGATTTTTTGCTTTACCATCACGAGGTACTTAATAAGCTATAAAGTTCATTATTTGTATTTGAAAAGTTGGCACATATTTTCCTTTTCAACAGGCATATAATTGTAAAAGGTTTAGGTGCCCCCTACCGGAAGGATTCAATTCCCAGAACTTGTACGCAATTTATTTGAAATGTTTTGATTTATAATTTTGAAACTCTTGACCATAAAGCTTTAATTTCATTTCCGTCAAATATATGGTCATTGAGTTAGATAACAAGTTTATAAAACTTTTAGTCTTCAATGACTTATTCTCACAATTCCAATTAATCCAGATGTATTTTAACTCGAATATTGGTCAAACAATAAGAGCATTTGAATTTGAACGCTTAAGAACATGGACTTCTTATCTTGATTAAAATTCGACCCTGCTTCTAGACATCGAATGTTCAAGATTTATTTTTGATAGATTGAAATAAGTTAAATACAATTAAAACTGAAAGTACACTATTTAATTAGAAATTAATGTTAGTAGATGATGCAAACATTCTTAGACATAGCTTTTTATCTTATTTTTTATAAAATTGGTCTGAATTGAGTTTATAGGGAGAAAATTGGTCCATGAGGTTTATATATGTATAGGGTAAGATATGCTATGACACGTTGCTGTCCAAAAAAAGGACATGTGGAATCCAAGACAGGGGGAAGGCCAAGAATCGAAGGCAATTGTTTCGTTTGTCACCGGAAAGAATAACGCTCATAAAGATGTGATAAATGCTCTTTGCCCGGTAGTACTTAATAGAGAATATTCCATGGCATTAAGAGCAATTACCCGTTAAAGGGAATTTGACATTTATGTTCACAATTACATCTTCATCAAATGTCCCTCATAATTGATATTAAAGAAGGGCACGATCCTAGGACTTCCTTCATAGCTATAAATAGTGAGCTCAATTGTCATTGTAAAGGACACGAATTTTCTGGCAAACTTACGCTACATTCTATACAAAGCTCAGTACAATCTTATCTTCTTACTTTTTGATTTTATTGTTTTGTGCCCGAAAATCATGTTCCCGGAACTGTTGCTTCTACTCAAATTAATTCATTTGTCTAGAAACCACTTATAAATTCAACTGTACCGTTTTATGGGTAAACAAAATAGTCGATCTCAACTTGTTTGAGATTGCGGTATTATTATTATTGTTATTGTTTGTACGACAAAAAATAAAAAAAGAATTTTCTAATTGAAGGATCGAACCATACTATAGTGTTATCACTTGACTCTCTTTTACCTGCCTGATCCATATTTCAACTGAAAGATCATTCTTTAATGAATACTCTCATTCCAATTCAATTCCAATTCTAATTCCTATTCAAATTCAAACTCCAATCAATCTCAGCAAGCGAAGAGGCCATCTATCACTTTCAAAATATATTAAGTAATCCTCAAATCTCCAGCACAGAAAGAGATGTTTAACCAAATACCCCATTTAAATATTGTTTAGTTGCATGAAATAATAGTCCTCTTGAATTTTGGATTAGACCTACGTACCTGAATGATCCAAGCTATTCAATGACAAAACATTTATCAAAGCGCTACTACAGACATACGATAAAGGACAAAACGAATTTACTCAAATAAAAAGCACAGTTTTGTTGTTAGTTTTATCTTCTTGAATCTAATCCATCCAAACAAAGCTCACTGTTGATCAATAAACAAGATTACTACTTTCACCAATCTCCTATTAATTATGGTTAGTATTATTCACTAGTTGTATTATGATGGGGTTCTTTTTTCCTTTTTTTTTTTTTCTTGCTTGTGGAGGTTCTTTAACCAACCTATTTTATGCGCTCTATTTCAAAACGATGTAATGGTCAATGCATCTAATTTTAGTGTATATTCAAATACCAAACATATTTAAAAATTATATGAAAGTAGTAAAAATCAGTATTTATATAGTTAAAAATATCTTATTTAAAAAATGATTATAAAAACTGTTAAATTCCTCAAATAATAATATAGAGGAATATTTATCCGAAGAAAGAGGAGTACTAAAATTTTAAGTCTAAAAACCACCGGATGATAATGCTTTGCTGCGAAATATAAGTGCCTCGTTGCCAACAGGATGGTTATGTGAAGGAAATGGTCTGATTTGTCATGAAGCTTTTGAACTCTTGCACTTGGATTTAACCCTTTGCAAGTAAACTACTTAAACCCAGTCAATACAAACACAAAACTTAAGTCAATCCCTATATATAATTCCTATGTTTTTCTATCATACAATTACTGGTCAATCTTTGAAGAGAGAGAGAAAGAGAGAGACTTGTGAAATTTTTAGGGTAAATAATAAGATGTGTAATTGAAAGTTGACATCTTAGATCAATAGAGTATGCAAATAGTATAACCGGAAAATGGCCAAAATTGCTCCTAAACTATTGGCCAAGGGCTAAAAATACCTTCCATTCACCTATCAATCCAAAAATGCCCCCAACGTTTTTTTTTTTCGGTTCATTGATGCCCTTATGTCTAACGGTCAACTTGAATTAAAAATTTTTTATTTAAATTCCACCTGTCATTTTATTACTGGTCAAATTCAACTAAATAAATGAAAAATGGCCAAAAGTGCTCCTGAGCTATTGGTCAGGGCTAAACATACCCTTCGTCGCCATTGCATTGTTCTGTGAAGGAAAGATTCTCAATTCATAGAGGTTACAATATTTCCCTCCAAGAAAGGAATTTGTCAAATATAGAAGAGATATATATTTTCCTTTAAAGAACGTAAAACAATTATGGTTAATATTTTACTCTTTCTTCAAGTAAAAAGAATAAATCCAAATAAAATAAAAAAAATAAGGACAAATTCCTAACAGGAATAGCATAAAACTTGGTAAGCATAGTCTTCAACAACTTAGGAAGAAATACACTTACCCGATTAGAAAAAAATATATATATTCTTACCCGAAATCCCTAGATTTCACTTATAGCCGGAGAGTATGCTGCACATCCATTGGTAGCACGAGTATGCTGTTGTGTTTACTATCAAGTCCAAGTCCTAGCTAAATTCCTTTTGCACTTTTAGGACATATATATAAAACACCTTTTTGTGGTCTTAATCTCCCTCATTATCCCTTTGCCAGATGCTCTTCGAAAACTCAACGCCAGCGTACGCTGCACGCACTACTTAAAATTACGCCTTTGGACTCGCCCTAGTCCAAGCTAAATTCCAGGGCATGCAACGTTACAAGCACCAAAACATCGAACGAAGTCCATAACAAGTACGTTTTCGGAAAAAACTAAATTTAGAACAAACCGATTGGTAAAGAAAAATAAATTAGAATTAGTATATTTAATATTGACTAGTGAATTATAGAAATTTTAGTGTAAACTATAACTCATGATATTTGAGTGAGATTAACTAAATTTTTGACTTAGATTGAACTGCCATTAGCAATAAAATTCATAAAAATCGTACTATATTGAATTACATTGATATTTTATATACATTTCACAATCTCATCCATAAAGTAGGCTGGTATTATAATATGATTGAAAATTTAACTATGCATCCTACCAAACTACAAATCAAATAATAGCAATTATTAATTATTAAATAAGAAATATTACTAATATATCTAATAATTGAGCTTAATAGATGAATTTTAGTGTAAAATTAATCATTACATAACTCAACCAGGCTGGCTCAGTTGAGCGTGAGCTTGAGCTTGAGCGAATTTTAATTAAATCAAACTGAGTTGAGCCACATTTTTGCCAAAGAGCTGATTCTAGTAGAGCCTAATCGTGCTTAAATACAAACATATCATATTGAGCCTTGAGCTTACTCAGCTCAGTTCCCAGGCCCAAGTGTAACAATACCGAAGGAATGTTATCATTTGTGCTTTTTTAGTCCTTGTCTTTCCTTTTTATCATTTTTCTTGTAAGTAAGATGAAGGCACTATCCAAGGGGAAGGGAAAGAGTGTCAGGAGGAAGACATCACACTAACAAAAGCTTCGAATGAACTTTATCATATGAAATACTAGGGGAACCAATAGCTCGGGGAGCCAATAGCTCGGAGTTTAGGAGACACTATGCTTCCATGGTCAAATAACACAAGCCAGCCATGTTAGTTTTGCTGGAAACACGCATGATTGACCATACACACCTCACTACTAAGCTTTAGTTCAATGCCCAAATCCAATCCCATGCACACCTCACTACTAAGCTTTAGTTCAATGCCCAAATCCAATCCCATGCAATAGGTCAGTTCGGTGGCATTGTGGTAATGTGGAAGGATGACCTTATTATGCTAGAGGATGTCTCTACTACTCCATAAGGAGTTCATATCATGGTCAAGGTATATTCCTCTCTAAAATTTTGCTTATTCTCTACCATTTATGCTAGCAACTCGTTTAGTGATAGGCTTAAACTTTAGGATATCTTAGTAGACATTGCTTATGTCTTTAAGGGTAGTTGGTTGCTAGGAGGTGACTTCAATGAAGTCCTGAAAGCTAGAGACAAATTTGTGGCAATAACATCAATACAAATAGAGAAAACTGCTTTTGGAATTGTATAAATCAGTGCAATTTAATAGACCTAGGCTTCAAAGGAAGTAAATACATCTGGTGTAACAAGAGATATACTAACAGACACTGCCTTATCCTGGAAATGCTAGTTAGGTGCCTTGCCACTAGTGATTGGATAGATCTCTACCCTGAAGCCAATATCACCCACCTGCCTATAACCCACTATGTCCATTGCTCTTTGCTGCTCTCCCTCTACAACAACCAAAACCATCTCCCTTGGCCCTTCCGGTTTGAAACTATGCAGTGCAACAACCCTGACCTACCAAACATCATCCAACAATATTTCACTAGCTCAACTACCCTTCCTCAGGCTACCCTCAGCTTCCAATACAAAGCTCAAAAGTGGAACAAAGAAGTTTTTTGCAATATCTTCCATAAGAAAAAACATATCATGGCCAGACTAGCTAGTATTTGAAGGCCTCCCCAATATTCCTTTTGGTAGGTTTCTCCAAGACCTAGAACACCAGCTTCAGAAAGAGTTCTCTAGCATCGTGAGATGTGAGAACTTCTGGAAGCTCAAAGCCCGAATTAATTAGCTGTGTGATAGGGATGCGAACACTAGGTTCTTCCACACATCCACCGTCAACAGAACAAGGAGGAACAAAATCCTATCTCTCAAAGATGAGGTAGGACACTAGGTGCATGACCAGGAGGCATTAAGGATAGGATCTAATCCTACTTTAGGGATATCTATACTACATGCCACCTCTCTACCCTACTCGTTGCTGCCTATACCACTCCTAGCTATAATACTCTATCTGAGAACGCCAACTTAGGCTCAAGGAACCTCTTAGCCTCAATAAGGTCACTAATGCTCTTCACTTCTTCAAGCCTTCCAAGTCACCCGGGCCAGATGGCCTCCCCCCATCTTCTATCAGAAATAGCGGAACATAGTATCCCAATAGGTCAACGAGTTATGTGATAAAGACTTCTCCACTAATAAAATGCCACCTGAGGTGAACTCCACTTACCTTTGCCTCATTCCTAGGTGTGCCGATGCCACTACGCCTAGGAATTTCAGATCAATAAGGCTTTGCAGCATTATGTATAAACTGGTCACCAAGATAATTTTTAACAGACTTAAATCCCACCAATAGAAAGAACTGTGAAACTATCTTAAGAACTCTCAATACTTTCAATTCTACCTCAAGCCAGAAGGTCAGTATGATGTCCAAAGTTATCTTCTCCAACAATACTAATCCTGCTGATTTAGAATTATTCTCCAGCATCCTAGGTATTAAAGCCAACAACAATTTTGGCTAGTACCTTGGTTTCCCTATTTTTCACAAGAGACCTAAAAGTTGGCCTATTGTCTTCAAAATCAGCCTACTCACTTCTCTATCACAAGGGAGTACCCTACTAGACCAGGAATCCTCCTTCACATAGATCTGGAAACTAGATGCCCTCAAACAAGATAAAATTCTTCACATGGATCCTAGCCCACTCCATGCTACTTACCAATAAATACCTCCATAACATATGACTCCATCTAAGCCCTTCATGCATTGTCTGCAATGACCCTGAGGCATCCATTTACTATATATTTTTTCAGTGCACCAATGCCAAAGCCTTCTGGAGAAATCTTTGCCAATGCTCTCTTAATCAAGGACTGGTTCAGTCCCTCCTTTTCAATCCAACCTCTTGGAATGAAACGTAATTCAAGCTCAAGAACATGACCTTCAATGAATGCATCCAGTAGCAGTTCCTTTTAGCTTTTTGCTTCTAAAATATATGGCTAACCAAGAACAACAATCTGTTCAACAATAGGAAAGATCATGTCCCAGCTAGAATACCGTGGAATACTACCTTGTAGCCAGAAACAAACACCAAAGGCAGTGGGCTACCATATATGTCAAATGGAACATCCATATAGGGATACATACAAGCAACATTGATGGGTCCTCTTTTGGGAACCCAGGGACATGGGGTATTGGAGGTGTTATCAGGAATCATTCTGGTGACTGGGTAATCGGTTTGATGAAAGGTTTTCCTGTTACCACTAACAACCTAGCTGAAATAAATGCTCTCTTCCAGGGTCTCAAACTAGTAGTAGAACATAAGCTGACCCCTATCCATAAATACTGACTCAATGAAAGTTATCAGAATGTTAAACGACGAAGACTTACCTTATGATCTTATTATTTTTGAATGCAGGTCTTTGATCGGTTGACTAAGGAACCCAGTCATGAGCCATAGTTTCAGGGAGCAGAACCAGGTGGCAGATTTTCTCGCTAAGGAGCAAGCAAAGAGGAAGCTTTTTGATAAAATTTAGTTTTTGATAGTTCCTTCAATGTTTGCTCATGATGCAATGTGGGCAGATATCCTAGGAACTACATTTAGTAGGAAAATTTTAGGTTGTAATATTACTGTCACTCTAATTAACAATGTTGGCCACCTGGACATTCCTACAAACATGCATGCCCTATAATTATTTTTGATTAATTAAGTATCTAGTTTACCAAAAAAGAAAATTAATAACTACAGAAATTTTAAAAATCTACAAAATCACTTAACTCAGATAGTTACTTCCATATATAACTAAGGGTGTGGCCCACCACGGGCCTGGGCCTGGCGGGCTCGTGGGTAGGGACCGGACCGCGGGCCCAACGGGCCTAAAGGTTTTTTTTTTTTTTTTTTTTTTAAAAAACAACGGAAATTTCTATTAATAAGCCTTTTATATAATATATATGTTGTATATATTGTATATATATATATATAAGTGTTGTATATATATATATATATAGTTTATAGTTTATATATATAGCTTTATATAAGTGTTGTATATAATGTATATATATATATAAGTGTTGTATATATATATATATATATAGTTTATAGATATATAGATATATATATATATATATTAAATATAAACTATATATATACATATATATATATAATGTGTATATATATATATATAAGTGTTGTATATATTGTATATTTAGTTTGTATATATTGTATATATAGTTTATAAGTGTTGTATATATATATATACATATATATATATAATGTGTATATATATATAAGTGTTGTATATTTTGTATATATTGTATATATTGTATATATAGTTTATAGATATATAGATACTGCTTTATATAAGTGTTGTATATATATATATATAGTTTATAGTTTATATATATAGTTTAAAGATATATATATAGTTTATAGATATATAGATATACATATATATATATTAAATATAAACTATATATATACATATATATATATATATAATGTGTATATATATATATATATAAGTGTTGTATATATTATATATATAGTTTGTATATATTGTATATATAGTTTATAAGTGTTGTATATATATATATACATATGTATATAATGTATATATAT